>RJWH01004171.1:0-118721 GCA_004363575.1 Solenodon paradoxus | reverse complement strand
TCACAATCATATGATTTTTTATAAGTGCTTTGACTTAAAAAAAAATCTATCCAGAATCCTGTCATCAGGGAGAAAACTTAGCAAGACTTAAGAGCCTTCTGATAATGAATGGTTACTATTGGATAAACCTATAATTAGTATGCTACTAATCCACACATTAGATATATTCAGTCAATCTCAACTATACATAGGAGAATTATCCAAATTGCAGATTATTAGCGCATTCCAGGGACATTTCCATGGTGATCCACCACTGCTTTTTTGCCCAGCACTTCTGAGTTATAGGATTTCTTTTTCTATAATTCTCTATTTGTTCTTGCCTTTCTGTCTGCCACCTTGTTACTTTGGCTTCCTCTGTCGCTCTTCATTCACATAACCAGTTGTGACTGTGATGATCTTAAAAAAAGGGAGATAGGGAAGACTTGCTTTACTGAGTTTCAGTTTCTCTGTAGTCTGATCTTGGTTTTTTTTTTTTTTAATCTGGCTGTAGAAGGCTAACCACCTGTGATACTAGATGATACAGAACTCAGCTGTCTAAAATTCAGGTTTGTCTCCTAAGTAGTAATAACTTCACGTAGGATACTTTGTTGACATAAGGAAAGAAAGATGCTAATTTGCTACCTTTTCTCCGTTTTATCGAAATTGAATCCTTTTCTCCATTTTATCAAAAAATGAATTTTTCAATAATTGAGTGTGCTGTATTTGTATTTGAGTAATGGTACCTTTAGAAACTCGTAGAAGAATTTGAATGAAAATGTCGTTTAGAAGAATAGACAGAAATGGAATGAGACTTTGCATATATGTATTTATGACTTCACTTATTCAGTCCTTTCTCAAATACCATTTTTTCCTCTCTTGCTGTTAAGACATTGCTTTCTGCTCTCAATTGCTGCTGTCAAGGCATGAAATTTTCTCAAAAGGATTATCATCCACTTTGTATTATCTAATACTTCTTTCTACAAGATAATCAAAATAGAATATCTGTAGAGTAGATTTAAATACATTAAGGTAGTATCTATTTGAATTAAACCATGTTAGAGTAGGAAAGCATAGAAATTATCAAGTCTGCGTTTTCCAGATTTACTGAAACTTATGTAACATACTATGCAAAGACACGCTTATTAATATGCCAAGGAACACCAGTTTGAGAAACGTTAATCTTGTTTTATGTAATTCTTTTTAATTTAATATTTATTGAGGTAAATTTGATTTACAAAATAATATAAAACGTGCAGGTTCACCATTCTTCAGATACATGACACACACCGTGCTCACCACCTAATTACTGAAAGTCCTCCCCCACTAACTGTTGGACCCTACCACCACTTACTCCCACCCTACACCTGTTCCCTGTTGGTAACCTCAGTTCTGTTGTTAATGTCAAAGGGTTGGTTTTGTTTGCTTTGCTTTTTTTTTTTATATTCCATCTATTAGTGACATGCCTAGTGTTTATCTTTCTCCTTATGAGTTATTTCACCTAACATAATCCCCTCTAGTTACATCCATGTTGCCCCAAATGGCAGGATTTCATTTTGGGGGGCCATGTAGTATAAATACACCACATCTTTTTTATCCATTCATCTGACAGTAGTTAGGTAGTTTTCAATTCTTGCCTATTATAAATGATGCTGCAGTAAACATGATGGTGCCTATATCTCTGCAGATTAGTGTTTTTTGTGGGTTTTTTTTTAGTAAATACTCAAAAGCAGGATGATGGGATAATGTGGGGTTTCCATTCTCAGATTTTTGAGAACTCTTGTATATTGCTTTCCATAAAAGTTGCACCAGTCAACACACCCACCAAAGTTTCTCCACGGCCTGGCCAACACTTGTTGTTTCCAGACTTTTAGATAATAGCTATTCTCACAGGTGAAAGGTAATGTCTCATTATTGTTTTGATTTGCATTTCCCTGGTAGCCAGCGAGTAGGAGCATCTTCTCCTGTGCCTGTTGGCCATCTGTGTCTTCTTTGGAGAAATATCTCTCCAACTCTTCTGCCTATTTTTTTCATTAGGTTGTTTTTCTGATGTTGAGTTTTCTGTTGTTGAGTTTGTGTATTTTAGATATTAAGCCCTTGTCAGGTATATGATGTGTAAATATCTTTTCCTAATCAATGGGTTGTCTCTTTGTTTTGCTAATCGTTTCTCTCACTGTGCAGGAACTTTTTAGATTGATGCAGTCATATTTGTTTTATATTTTGTTTTTGATTCCTTTGACACTAGAATTGGATGCCATGGAATGCCTTGCCTATGTTTTCTTCTAAATATTTTATGGTTCCAGTCTTGCATCCAAGTCTCTAATTCATTTTAAATTAATTTAATGTATGATGTTAGAGAGTGGTCTAGATTCATTCTTTTGCATGTGACTGTTCTGTTTCCCAGCACCATTTATGGAAAAGACCTTCCTTTCTCCATTTTATGCTCTTGACTCCTTTGTCATAAATTAAATGCTATATATGTGTTAGTCTATTTCTGGTGATTCAGTTCTGTCCCACTGATCTGTGTCTCTGTTTTTATTCTAGTAACATACAGTTTTGATTACTATCACTTTGTAATATATCTCAAGATCTGGGAGTGTTCTTTACTTCTCATGATTGCTTTGGCTATTTGGAATCTTTTGTTATTCCATACAAATTAAAATTTTTTCTTCTATTTCCCTGAAAAAAATGCTAGTGGGATTTTGATGGAGAGTGCTTTTAAACCTGTATATCACTTTAGATAATATAGCCATTTTAACAATGTTATTTCTTCCTGGCCATAAGCATAGGATCTCTCTCTATCTCCTTGTATCTTCTTCTATTTCCTTTAGAAAAAAAAATTTTTTTTTCTAAAGGAAAGGCATATGCAGGAATGAAAGTGTGTGAGGCAGACAGGCAGGAAGAGTGGGAATGTAAAGGGGTTCAGCATATGAGAGAGAGTTTGTGGTTCCTCAAAAGTTAAACACAGAATTCCCATATGATTCAGCAGTTCCACTCCTGGATATATACCCCTAAGAATGGAAAGGTGAGAATCAAATATTTTGCACCAAAGTTCAAAGCAGCATTATTCTGAATAGCTAAAAGATGAAACCAACCTTACTCATTAACAGATGAGTAGATAACTTGATAAGCAAAAGTAGTATATGATATAGTGCATAAAACAGAATATTATTCAGCTTTGAGAAGGAAGGAATTGTGTGCCCTGATGGCTCAGGTGTTAAGCCCATATCTGGGGAACAGTTCCCATTCAGCCCAGGAATCCTGGGGCTGGGGGGGCCACAACTAAATTAATAACTGAATAAATAAAATGCTTCTCCCTCCTCTCTCTTCCTGCCTGCCTGCCTTCATTCCTCCCTGCCTTCCTTCCTTTTTAAAAAGAGTAGGGAAACTTTGATACGTGCTACAACATAAACAGACCTTGAAAACATTGCGTTAAGCAAAATAAACTGTACACCAAACAAAACAATAAAACGGATAGACAAAGAATGCCTGACTCAGGGCTTTTAAATGATTACATAAGAGAATATATTAAAGTGCTTCGTACCATCCTTCTATGGATGCAGTTATCTGTGCCTTCTTGAGTTCAAATTTTAGAAGTGAATATACTCATTATAGAAAACTGCAAAACTTAAGCAGCAAAGAACTAAAAAAAAAATCATCATAATCACAAGCTATTTATAGTTTAATTTGTCCTTCTGGCCCATATATGTATATGTATATATACACACATAACTGAGTGTACATTCTTTACATTGTTTAGCTCATGTAGTATGTGTCCTGCTTTTCACATATTGTGGGTATTTACCTGTGTCCAAGTCCCAAAATCCTGAGTGTTTTGATCAGCAAGCATATACTCCCAATGAAATCAAAGCTGTATTTCCTTATGTTTCCCAGAGACAAAAATATCTTAAAAGACAAAATGACAACAGACCTCCGGAAACACAAATTTATGACTAAATACTCTCTCTGTTCACTTAATGTCTAATTTAAAGTGAGACACAAAGCCATACAGTAAAATAAGTATGATGTGTCTTAAAAAGTTCAGCATCAAATCTGTATTGTTCATTATGAGCAAATATATGTTTCCATTTCATTGTTTTAGAATTATTCATTTATTATAGCCAAGGAAATAAATGCATATTACACACACACACACACACACACACACACACACACACACACAGCTCAGAGCTGGTTTAATGATTTCATTTCCAAAATGTTCTCTTCTATTAATTTTTACAAAAAGAATATACTAATTGGTTAATTTACTAACTCCCTTGATCATATATTGTCAATTCAAAGCATCTAAACTTAGTGCTAAAAAATAAGGACTAATGTCCACAATAAACACTTTACAAAAACAAAAGAAAAATACATGTATAAAACTTTGGCTACAATCTGAAACTGCCTTATAGATAAAGACATCAGCGGAGAATCTTTCCCTCTGTCTGCTCTATAAGAAACCTATGTGTAGCTGCAAGAGGCAGGCCAGCAAAGGCCCCTCCCAGAAGGCTTTTTAGAAACAAACAAAAATTTATGAAGGGATTATTTTACTGCTTCTAATTTTAATATACTCTGAACACTACTCAGCATAGAGGACTTTTTTGCCTACATAACACAGCAATGTTAAGTAAATGTACGAACCCAGGTCCTTCAGTGCATGGGGACTGCTGTGTGACAGGAGTAGCTGAGCAAGCCACTGCTTCACCAGGGCATGCCTAGTAAGATTTTTTTAGAGCAGTTTTAAGTTCACAGAAAAACAGAGGGAAAGGTATATAGATTTTCATTTACCCTTGTCCCCACACTTACTTAGCCTCCCCCATCATCAGTATTTCCTACTAGAATGCTACTTTTGTTACAAATGAGCCTGTATTGACACAGAGTAATCACCTGGGCTCTGTAATTTACTTGGTTATACACTCTTTGGGTTTGGACAAATGTTACTGACATGTATCCATTATTATGGTATCATGCAGAATATTTTTACTACCCTAAAAATCTTTTATAACTGTTCCCCATTCCTCAGTCCCTGGTAATTGCTGTTTTGTTTTGTTTTGTTTTGTTAACTATCGCCATAGTTTTGCCTTTTCCAGAATGTCGTATAGTTAGAACTTCATAGTATGTAGCCTTTTCAGATTGACTTCTTTCACTTAGTAATATGCATTTAGGTTTCCTCCGTGTTTTCATGACTTTGATAACTCATTTATTTTTAGCTCTAAATAATACTCTGTTGTCTGAATGTGCCAAAGTTTATTTATTCTTTTCCCCATAGGAGGACATCTTGGTTGCTTCTAAGTTTTATCAATTATGAGTAGTTATGAATAAAACCATTAAGCATCCATGTGGAGGAAAGTACATGTCTAGCTTTGTACCAGCCACCAGACTGTCTTCCAAAGTGGCTGTGCCGCTTTGCTTTCCCACCAGCAATGAATGCGAGTTCCTGTGCGGCACGTCCTTTCCAGCACGTGGTGCTGTCAGTGTCAGGATTTGAGCTGTTCTGATAGGTATGTGCTGGTATCTGACTGCTGTAACTTTCGTCTCTTGGAGGCCTTATAATGTAGAACATCTCTTCACATGCTCATTTGCCATCACTATATCTTATTTGGTAAAGTGTCTTTGAGGGTCTTTCGCCGTTTTTTATTTGGATTGTTTGATGCTTATTGCTGAGTTTTAAGAGTTCTCTATGTACTTTGGATAATAGTACTCTATCAAATAATTTGCAAATATTTTCTCCCAGTCTGTGATTTATCTTCTTCTTCTCTTGATACTAGCTTTCCCAAAGCAGAAGTTGTTTAATTTTAATGAAGTTTAGTTTGTTATTTCTTTCATGGATCATACCTTTGATGTTGTATCTAAAAAAAAAAAATCATCACACTCAAGGGTATCATCTGTGTTATTTTCCAGTAGCTTTATAGTTTTGCATTTTACCTTAAGGTCAGCCTCGATCCACTTTGTTATAGCACCATTTGTTGAATGACTGTCTTTGCTCCATATGAAGGGTTGATTTATACTTATGTGTGCATCTGTTTTTCAAATCCATTATTGAATACTCCTAATTTTTTTTTCTGCTTTGTGTTTTGGATCATTCCTTTTTTTTTTTTCTTTTTCAAAGCTTCAGGAGATTTCTTCTGAACTAGAGTAAGAGCCTCTTTATTATCTTTCCAGACTTCAGTCTTCTTCCTGAAATATTTGTTTCTAAGCTTATTCCCTTTGCAAAATTAACTGGTTCTGGTAGAGAATATCAAGGGAATTGTATACTCTTAGCATTACAAGGTGTCTTAAAAGTCACTTAGTTCACATACATGTCTTTTCTTTGATTTTTTTCTCCATTTCTGCTGAATAAATTCTGTTCCTTAGGCTAAACTTGAATTCCTCCAAAGACAGGAAACTCATTCTCTCTGAATGCTGGATTCCACTTTTTTGATACCATGTAGATTTGCATTTTCCTTTTGTTAAGTGAGGCAGATATCCTTGTAATCTGAAGGCTCTAGTTCTACCTCTGGTCTAACGAGAACAAGGACAGTCCTACCCCTGTGAGACCCTGTAAGGTGTATGAAGCATGTTTCCGTCTAGCCCCAGTTCCTCCCTCACATTCTCGTTTCTCGAAGCTTAATCTCCTAGTGTGGTTGGATCTTCCTGCCTATCTTTTTATAGCTTGATTTTTAGCCCTCTCCTATCCTACTAACATCTCTCCAAACTTTAACATTTGTCTACATTTGCATTGAGCTATGAAATTCAGAAATCAGTGGAATACTACAAGTGCGGTCCCTGTTATAAAATGGACCAGAACAGTTCATTCTTTATACAGGACATCAGTCTTTTAATGCAGGCTGGAATTGCATAACACTTTTGATATCCACATTCTATCTTAACTCATATTGAATTTACTGTTGGTTAAAGCCCCAGAAAACCATATCTCCTGCAGCTGTGCTTAAGTATAGAAATCTTACATTTATGCTTCATAACTTTTATCTTATTAGAATAACTCTTTGCTGTTCTACGGCTACAGCTTGTCAAGGACTAAAAGATGCATCGTTATCAGCTCCTGACTTAATTGAGACTATAGAACATATAACTAAATAAAATAAAAATCTAAGAAGACAGTATAATGTCAGTTGTAACTAACGATGTTTCTCAAAGTGTCCTCTGACCTACATTAGAATCATTGCCAGGAGGGGACTTATTAAATATTCGGCTTCATCAACTCCACTCTAGACTTAATAAAGTAGAATTTCTAAAAGGGATGCCTAGAAACCTGTAGTTTATTAAGCTCTATTGGACACTGGCACACATTAAAGTTTGACAGTTGCTAACAGTAAGTATTGAAAAATAGTGTCATCTTATCTAGGTAGTATTAACAATTAGGTGACATTAATTATCTTTTTTCTAAGCTTACTCTGAGTTGAATTAAGGTTATTTCTGGGGAATAGAAGAGCATGAACTGATAGAATGAGTAGAAGTTCCAAGTGTAGGAAAAGAAGAAATAAATTATCTGCTTCTAGAGAAGATCCTTGCTAGTCTGAAGCAGAGGACTTATAGAGCAGCAAGTGAAATGAGTTTAAAGCTAAGGGCCAGTGGAAGAAAGTAGAAAGGAAAAGCAATAAAATTCTGAAACCAATAAGGATACATGCTGCCAGATGGCAGCAAGGCAGGACCTGCTATAGGAGAAGCATGATCTTTGTCATCAAGAATTCATGAAATACCAGGCAACACCCTGTGAAGGGAGTGTAAGAGGGTGGGGGTGTCAGCAAAGATTAGTTTGGAGAGTTGCTACACACATCCCATCTTTAGTTCTGTGCTATCTAATGAGCAGATCTGTATTAAATCTCAGTTGACTAACACGGATGTAGCCCAGTCAGGTGGTGGTTATCTTGCACAGCTGCTTGCTTTCTGGCCCTAGGCCCTTTTCACCACATCTTAACGGAACTCCAAGTGCTCCTGGTATTTTTAAAGTTGGTGGGGCAGCAGCAAGTCTCTTCTAGACAAAATGATACCCAAGAATGGATGATCAAATCCATCATAATGGCTTGAATGGGGTTAGGAATTGTATTTTCGGTCTTAAATATTTCCTTTCCTTAAAAGTTTGTCAAGTGCTCAACTAAGCAAATGTAGATGGTAACCATTTTAGATGCTGACTAGCATCTCCAAAGCAAACAAACTCAAGGCCCTCCTATAGTATGAATCAGTTATGCTCCAAGTCCTTATTGCATGATTGGAAAATTCAAAATGGGCTCTTAAGAGTGAATAATTTATAAAAATTGAGCAGAACTAAGAAAATACTCATGATTCTAGGAGAAGTTAGACTTGTACAAACTTTAAAACAAAAGATCAAATACTAATACTAATTTGTGATTGCATTTGCTGTTTAGAAATAAGCATTCAAACCTGGTTTGCACAACTGCAGAGAGAAACCTGCCAGCCTTGTGAATGTGTCCTGACTTGCACTAGTCTGCTGATACCCTCCCTCTTTGGCAAGCAGCACATTTGTCTGCATTTGAACTAGAAACTACGTGGGATTTCCCCTCTTAAACACCAACTATGGCTCAAAGCCTACTTCTCTCTCTCTTTCTCTCTCTCTCTCTCTTGCTCTCTCGCTCTCTCTCCCTTTGTAGATCATATTGCCTGCAAAATTAATTAAACATTGCTCATTCTGATGCTAATTTGACAGAGATCACTTCTAATTTATTATCTTGTGTAAAATAACTGCTTATGTATATATTTTTTCCCTTTTTTTGGATATCTAAATGTTGACTGACAGATTTTCTTCAGTACATTTTATCAAAGAAAGTTCACTGCTTTTAAAAATAGAAGATCTTAGCAAATACAATATGTCACTTTTCTGGATAATGTTTTGAAAGACAGAAAGCAATAAGCGTTGCCTTTTTTTTTTCATTTTGTTGCAAATGTAGTCTATTTTTCATTAAACTATTTTAAGAAAAGATTACAATTAGTCTATTTTATATATAATAAATGTTTTCACATACCTCTTTTCATCAGAGGGACTGGATAACCTTATAATGGGTAAGGTCTTCAATTTAGACTTTAAATCAGAAATCATTTCAAGTTATTCATAGCAAACATCTTAGAACCTCTTAAAGTTATTCCTATCAAAATCTGGGTGATTATAAACACTGATTATCAACACCTGGGGCTCAAACAATATTCCAAATTGTATATATTGTTAAAGAATTGCTAATCAGCTGAGAGAATGGTAGTTAAAAGTAAGGTGAGAAGGTTCTCATACTAATCTACCTCAAACGAGAAGACAAAGAATGGGCTGTGGTAATCTGGCATTGCAGATACCCTTGTGGGGGAATACCGAGAAATAGCTCCAGTTTGTCTCAGTAGAACCAAGTCATCCCAGGTGAGCACTGGCCGAGACAGCTGTTGGCTCCCTGAGAAAGGAAGGGGTAGCTCTCTTAGGTCTGGCAGTTAGGGATGATATGAATGATTGTAATGGGGAAAAAAGGAGAATTTTAGAAAAGAAGCATACTTATTATGATAGAAGGGCTGGGGGGATATGATGGAAGGTGTGTAAGGAGACCTGATACTCATGGCAGCTGACCCTAAACCACCTCGGAAACTTGAGAGATAGGTATGAATGACCTCCGCCTAAGGCACACGCGGAACGAGAATTGACTCATAATAATCCACTGGAACAGAGAAGCTAATGCTGCAGAGGATCCTGACTTGGTGGGACACTAGTAAACTCTTTGTACAACTACTGTGTCATTTACTGCCAGGCTGCCTTGAAGGTTGATGTCCACTGGTTGAATGGGCACTGTCGTTTGCAGTGCTGAAGTGGTACCAGTGTTAGGTAAAGTGTTAGGGGGCCAGGTGGTGACAGTAGACCCTCTGAGAAATATTTTCAAAAGTGAAGTAGTCACTTACTTTCACGTCATCTAGCAGTTGTTCTAATTCTCACATAATACTTGGGAGTCTTACTCCATTTCATCATTCATTATAGCAAGATGATAAAAAACATACGTTACTATTTTTTTAATGCCAATGTTTATGAGTTCTTCCTGTATGCCAGTAAGTATGCTAAATGCTTTATTGTACATTATACTTAATCCTCATAGTAGCCTTCTGTCTTAGTTGCTGTTATCATTTCCAGCTAGTAAGTAGAAGAACCAGAATTTGAACCCAGGCAAGCTGACTCCAGAGCCCCTGCTGTTAACAATGTACAGAAAACTGAGTTTATTTAATACAAAAGACTCTTTATTCTGATATTATATCCATCCTGCCTTTTGATACTAAAATATATCACTGGTGGCTCAGACAATTAAGTCTGCAGCTTCGGAGGCACAGTCCACGTAAGGCCAAAGGACCTGGATTTGTGACCCAGGGCCTGAGGGGAACAACTAAGATGAACAACTGTAAACAAATAAAACGCTTCATTCTCCTGTTTCCTCCTGACTGCCTACTCACATTCCCTTTAAAAATATACATGTTAATATTATATTTTTTCTTTCTTATATGAAATGCTAGTGATAGACAATGTCAGGTTTGTTTATGAAGTCTATACCTTGCAAAATGAAAAGTAAGCAACCAGTAGCAGTACATCTCCCAGTTAAAACAAAAAAAAAAAGTTCTTCTAGTTTTGAAATCCAAGTCTGAGAACCACTGATTAGAAATATGGGGCTTTTAGTAATTTTGAATGTTCTCTAGATTTTTCACTTAATTCATTTCCTAATGCATTTAATCCAATCAATCCTTACCTATTGGGCACCTGACCACAAATCATGCTTTCATCGTTTTGACAGATCTCTACTGTGAAACATAATTAAAATGCAGCTTTGTCATTCAGATTCTAGGAAGTGACTAAAATACTTTATGATAAGGTGTCTAGAATGAGATAAAAGGATGGCCTATATTAAATTCTTGACAGAATGCAGTCCTATAGTGAGGTTTCAGTGTCTTGTTAATTTAAATCCTTAGGTCATAAACATCGACATTATCATTTGTTATGTTCATTTCTTTGCATTTTGTATTATTTGTACTTTCGGTAAGTTATCACAGAGTGATATATTAATAAGCATTAATACCTTTCCTTGTGCTAACATTTGGAGAATAAAATGAGAGACAGCTGCCAGAGTGAGCAGACAGGTAGAGAAGCAGTCTGACTTATTTGCTCCTCCCGTTTTTGCAGAGTTTTATTGATCTGTTATTGGGGACTTCAGTATCCTTGTTGGTGATTTGTTCAGCAGTCTGGCTTCAGAGGTCTTTGACTTCCTGGTTTCCATTAAACTCTTCCTTCCCTTCTCTCCGCCACCCACCTTGGTCAGACCTAAGACTGTCGTCACTGATGCCACCACTTCCGGGATTGCGGTTTTAAGCAGCCTGCTCTTATTTGTTCCTTGTTTATTTACTCTACCACTTCTAACCTTCTTGCCCTGTCTTCCCTCTTTACCCATCTCAGATTCCATGGTTTATCGTGTCTGTCCTCCTCACATAAACCCTTCAAAGCCCTGCTCCTCATCTTTGTCAAAGTGCAAGTGTTTCTCAGCTGCATGTGTGTTCTGTATCAGCACAGACTTTTATATATAACTGAAGAAAAACGTAGAACCATGCTCTCTGATTTCTCTGTAAATTTAAAAACTAAATCTCCTGGGCCTTTAGTATTTCTTGGAATCTGTATTTCCTGGTTATCCGTCGTTATTTCGGTTGTCTGGTCAGTTTACGCCTACTCTTTGAGATGACTAGTTCTTCTTCTCCATTCTCCTTAAACCTCTAAGCCTTTTCCCTAGTTCTATCTGCACCAGCAGCTGATAACCTGGAATCATTATTTTAGTGAGAAAATAAATCAGAAGAGAACTGTCTCATCTTTCCACCACCAAATGTCATATTTGTTGCGTGAATGAAAGTATATGATATCCCAGAACTTTATTTACTCCTCTATTCAAATAAAATTAGCAATTTAAGTTCCAAAGCCATATATATAGATATATAGCTATATAGATATATATAGATAGCTATATACACACACACACACACACACACACATATATATATATATATATATATATATATATATATATACACAAAATTTGGTTTGGCCAACTTGGCTTATGCTTTTCACTACCATCTTTCTTTATGTTACATTAGCCAAGAATTGTTAATATGTCTGTGCCTCGTACACATGAAAATTAGATATTATTTGCATGAAGATCTCACTCATATGTGGAATATAAAGAGACAAAGCAAAATGAAAACTAGCCCTTGGACATTGACAACAGAACTGAGATTATCAGAGGGGAAGGGGGCAGGGGGTGGGTGGGAGGGAACTGGAGGGGGAGTCCAAGGGACAGTGGTGGAGGACTATTAGAAATTTGGTGGTGGGCTTGGTAAGTTATCAGCTATTTGATGGAGAGCGAACTGGCACATCTAAAACTTTTATATTATATGATAAATCAAAGTTACTGTAATAAAAAAGTATGAAACTAAAAATTGTGTTTAAGAAAATAATTAACAAGAGCAGTTAGGAAAATGAGCAGATGAGTAACTGAACACAGGAAATTAGGAGAAGAAAGCCTTTGGAACTACATCTGATTATATTAGTATCCCACAATAGTTTCACTTAAATATAATCAATAGACTATGGAGAAAATATACGAATGACTTAGAAATGAAGATTAAAGTCTCAAACTTTGTGGGAAATGGAGGAAAAATACTGAGAACAAGTTATGTGATAGTTTTGACCTCTTGCTTTGGATGGGAAAATTAAATAATAGAACTGCGTTGTGCATGTGCTGACTCCATGTTTAATTAATCTAGTACTACTATTCACCTCCTGTTGCTAAATGTTGTTTCAGTTTTGGAAAAATGAGATTGTTAAAACCCCAAAAGTCAACATGCTTATGTCTGCCTTAATAAGATTAGTTAGAGAGTTGAATTAGAATGCACACCTTACCGAATAGTGTAGTTGCTTCTTACAGCAAAGCAGAGAGCCCCACAGAGACCTGAATTTCCTATGCTGAGTTCCCTTACCTAGTGGCATGTCAGCTCACGCACTTTCCCCCACATCCTTCTCAATTCCCCATGTTCTTTCCAAACCTTTACCGTATTTCCTAGCACCGTCTTCTCTCCCTTCATTTTGTAAATGGATAAACTAGCCTCTACTTCTCAGAGTAAACAGAACCCAACAGGCATAACTTCCTCTCACTTCCTCTCTCCCCTTTCCTCACCAGGCTCAGAAGTTTCCCTGCAAGCTCTCTCCCCACACCCTCCTCTGTTGCCAGAGTTCCTGAAAGTGTGATCTCGGTGTGTTCCTGCTTGTAGGCTTAGTTTTCTTTTCATACCTCAACCTGAAATGATCTGACCCTGGTCTAAGACCTGTGGCCCAGATCAGCATAAACGTCTTGATTTTTTTTAGTGTTCTCTTTCCCGGTCTCAAACTCGTCTCTACAGTGTTTGTCTCTATTGCCATATTCCTCTGCTTTAAAACTTTTCATGACTTTTCATGTGTCCAGAGCAGACATTCAAGAATATTGAACCAGTAGTTCTGATGTCTTTTCTGAGATTTGGGACCTGAGTTTATTTACTTAACGTACTATGTACTTAATTTATTTTATTTTAAGGAAAGATGCAGATAGGAATAAAGGCAGGCAGTCAGGAGGAGAGAGGAGGAAGAAACTCTTTTTATTTAGTTTTACATCCTGGTGGTTCTCCTGAGCCTGGGACACGAACCCAGGTCCTTGGGATGTGTGTTCTTGGGAGGCTTCGGCCGGGGGCAGCTTACCAAACCATTACTCCTTGGTGCACCAGGACCTGCATTTGTTTTGTTTTAAGGAAAGGTGGAGGCAGAAGTGAAGATGAATAGGCCAGGAGGCAGGAAGAGAGTGGAGGAAGAAGCATTTTATTTATTTTGTTCAATTGTTCATCGCTTTTTTCCCCAACTGAGGACCTTGGAATGTGTGTGAACTGATTTAACCCGCTAGGCCACCAGGGTAGGCCTGACCCATATTTTTAAAGGACATTTACTGTCTGAATCTCAAATGCCTTATAGCCAAAAAATAGTTATGATTTCCTCTATTCTCATCTGGCTAAATTCTTGGTTATTTTTGGTTGTATTGTTGCTTTAACCCGAGTGCACAGACTAGATACCAGCTTATCCTTCACACCTCCTTTCTCAGACTCTCACTTCCTCTCTGCACTTTGATGCATCTCTCCCATATTGGCCTTTCTTCTTAATATATATGTATATATATATATATATATATATATATATGGTTTTTTTTTACCACTATTGTCTCTTTCCATTCTAGTCTCTTGTCTGCTTATTGCAGTAGTACATTCAGGGATTTTAAATGAATGGATCTCAGAGGAGCGAAGAATCTCCTCAAAATCACATGCCGAGTTTTTGTACTTGAGGGCTTTCTGGGGAGAGCCACTAGACTATTCCACAGGAAGGAAAGTGAGAGATAGATGAGATAATAGGATCATTTAAATGAGTCATTCCACTGATTTCTCCTTCCATGCCAGCCCTTCACTATTTCTCTAACCTGAGACACTGATCTCTAAGTAGTAGGGAGTCGTGTAAAATATAAAGTTAAAAACAAGTGGTAGTAACAGTCAGTGCAGCATGGCAGTCTGAGTCCAGCGGCCAGAGATCAGAGGCTCGCTGGCTCAGGACCAGGCTCGAGTGTCCTGGAGACGCTCAGGAGAAGCTGGGGCAGCAGTAGGGAGTGTCCTCCTGAGGCCTCTGGACCCACTTGTTCATGTGTTTCCAAAGGATTTAGAAGGCTATGAAAGCTTACCTGGTGAAAATGCAGAGCCAGCCAGTGAGACAGTGTCCCAGAAAAAGATTAAGTATGTTCTTCCAAATGTCTTCCCCCCTCTGATCTTCATTCTCCAGCCCCTCTTTCACTCTACTGCCAGAGTCCACTTGTGTTAAAGGAAAAGTGCAGGCGGGCAGGAAGAGAGAGGAGAAAGAAGCATTTTATTTTACTTGTATTTAGTTGTTCACACTGGTGGTTTCCTCCCCAGATCGGAGACTTGAACCTAGGGATGTGTGATCTATGTTTCTTTGGGGGCGATTGACCTAACTGCTACTCCACCAGGGCATATCAACTTTTTTTTCTTTTTAAAGTAAAAGTACAGGCCGGAATGAGGTGAGTAGGCAGGCAGGAAGAGAGAAGAGAAAGAGCATTTCATTTTATTTTATTTAGTTGTTTATATTGATTGTCCCCCCACCTCCCAGACAAAGGACTAGAATCTGGGTCTTTGGGATGTCCGTGAACTGTGCTCCTTCACAGGCAGCTGACCTAACTGCTACTCCAGCAGGGCATACCTAGAATTCACTTATAAACAATTAATCTCATTGTATACCTTTCCTGATTAAAAATCTCAGGGTGTTTGTGAAGCAAGTTAAAAACTCCTGGGCATGGTGTTAGGACCTTCCATAATTGGGAGCCTGCCCGCCTCATCTCCAGGCATTCCTCTGTGCTCATCTGCAAGGCTCTGGTCACAAGAGGTTACAGTGGCTGTTTTGGAAGGAAGGCATCTATGTCCATGCAGCTGTGTCTGTACTCAGGACAGTCTCCCTCTTTCAAGAGCCATTTCTTTCTCTGCCCAACCACAAACCTCCTCTGTCCTTCAAGGTCCAGCCTGGATGTGATCTCTTCTCCTGTACCATCCTTAATTTTCTGTCACCCAGATACAATCATTCCTTCTTGGCTAGGTTCTAAAGGCATTTTATACATATTTCTGATAATGTCATCTTATGTTGTAGATAGCCTATTTTTATTTCTGTCTTTCTTCCTAAACTAGAAATGCCCTGCAGGTAGGGACTGCCTTTTTCATGTTTGTATGCCTGACACCTAGTTTCATGCCTCGTCTAAACAGGAGCTTAATACACTTTCGTTGAATGGAATTACTTACGAAAAGTTTTTATGACTCATTTAAAATTAGAGACCAATGCTTATTTAATAAGTTAGAATAGGCTATAATAATAATAGTAATAACAAAGTCCCATTTCCACTGCTTATTCAAGTAACCGCTTCCTTTCTGGAAGTGGATTTTTAAAATCTTCACATGTCAATGTAGGTTTTTGATGTGCTGTCTTGAAATTCTAAAAGAATTATAGTTTTAATGCAGACTAGAGCTTTTATGACATTCCTGTTGATGTTATGTTGAATAGATGTCATTTCAGAAATATATATTTAAGTTCCATGAATGTATATTTTATCTACTTTTCTTTCAAATGTATAGCAGTATTTTGTGAATTGTTTATAAGCTCTGAGAAAATTTAATTCAGAACATTGTAAGCATTTTCCACATACAAAAAGAATTGGAGTTAAGTTTCTAGTATTCATATATGATGTAGTTTGTTTTGCTAGATTTTCAAAGTCCTAGTCGTTGCAAATGTGTTTAACCATTTGTTGAGTGCCTTTTACATGTCAGCATCATCCTGGGTGTTTGATTCAGGACTGATGAGATTCATGCCCTTGAACAGTCTCATAGAGGAAGGTGTGTAAACATATAATTGCAGCCTAAACCTGATGAAGATGAGAGAATACTCCTCCTCAGAAAACTGATATTGAGCCTGAAAGTGGATGTGTCTGCAGATAAATTTGTAGATAGAGAATCAGTGAACTGAGGGGAGGTCATGACTGGTAGTCTTTTTTTAATATGAGAATTAAGAACATAGGTCATCTCTAAAAATTAACGGCATAGGGAGGCACTTGAGAAGAGAAGAATGGTGAAGATCTGGCTAATTACCTCGAGAATGGAAGATGAATTAACAAAAACAAGTAAGGGGTGAATGCAGTATTGAAAAGCAGTACTGGTTGAACTGAAATTGGATAGCGTGAAACTGTGAGGATATCAGCGCAGTGGTGTTACTTTCTCTGACTGTGCTCTGTGGCCAGTGTGTAGTTACGCTAAAGCCTTATTGCGTACATGGTTTGTGGGATGGGTATAGCATCAATATAGGAAGGTCAAGGAATTGAGCATCTTTGAAAGTGTGGCTTATTATAGAACATGTGTGGGTAGGAGGAAGTGGGTTAACTTGGAGAAGGTTAAGAAATTGGAGATGAGAAATAGGACCTGGGACTTTGTAGACCTCTCAAATCTTCAATTTTTCCTTTCTGGGTCACCTCTCCTTGTGCCTGTTTCACAGCTACCACCACCATCTGTCTTTGCTATGGCTTATATTTGTGAATAGTTTCAATTCATTGTGGGAGCAGTTGATTTGGAGGAGATTAGGGGCCAAGGTCCCCACTCCTTGTCAGATGTGCCCCAGTGGCTTGGATGCTGGTGGTGCTTGATAGTGTTGGCCCCTAGGAGAAGTTCCAGGCCTGTCCCCTTAGCTCCCTGCCGCTCATACTCAGAGGATCAGTCCTGCATAAAAGGCAAAGACATTTTATTAGGCTGTGGTCATTAGGACTGTAATTTAGTCTGTGATGAGAAGGGTTAAGATTCTCAGCCTTTGAGGTTTCCACCAAGTTCCCCTTGTCTCTACAAGCCTAACCATAAGCATAGGTCTCATTCCTTGCAAGGACTTAAAAAGGAGTCTTTTATTTTGACATAAAGATAGAAGCAGTGACATACTGGCACCCTAAAGGATCTTCCTTCTCAGAATCTAAAATGTCTAGGAGAGTTAGTTGTATCTTGTGATTATTTTTATGTGAGTGGTATATGTGTTGGCATGTACTTTTCTTAAAGGTATATTTTAAGGTTTTTATTCCAGTCAAAGGCAAACTTTTTCATGGAAGCACAGTATTTATATTCATTTCCCGACATTTTCTTTTTCACCTATAACTTTGAAATCTAATAATTATTTCACAAAGTGCTTTTTTTGGTATAGTATAAAGAAAAACTCCTAAGAGTCATGCATCTGAACTGTGAAGCTGCTAGGAAGGTGAGAATTATTAGAATGAGTAAACAGAAATCTCTGGTCATTTTAACTTTAGGAAATGAGGCAAATGCACTGCAGAAACCCCAGGTGGTCGGAGCATCAATCTTGCTGTTCTTGTTATTGCTATTACTTTTTTTTTTAAAGGAAAGGTGCAGTCAGGAATGAAGTGAGTAGGCAGGCATCCAGGAAGGAAGGAAGACACATCTTTATTTCATGTTTATTTAGTTGCTCATACTGGTTGTTTCCCCCTGGACCTGGGACTTCAACCCAGGGGTATGTGGCCTGTGGTCCTTTGGAGATGATTGACTCAGCCATTGCTCCACCAGGGGCCACCTTTTAATGATGCCGTTAAGGCATTTAGCAATGCTTGCCTAGAGAAGAATTGAATAGTATACTTTTGAAACTTCATCTGGCTGCTCATTTGACATGATACACAAGTAGAACATTTACTTTTATCCACAGAGTCTGTAATGCCTACCTGGATCCTGTGACATGTTTGCCCTTCTCCAAGCGCTTGCATCGACAGGCAGACCTGCAGTCTCCTGGCTAAGATATAGCTTCCATGGCCGGCTATATTCTAATAGATTTAGTTTGGATTAAATTGGCCTAAAAACAGATCCCTCTACCCCGCCCCCCCCCAATTTTAAAGTAAAAAATAATTGAAAATTAAGCAATTAGACATTTAGGCCAAAGAGACATTTTCAGAGTTAAAAATACATGTTCTAAATGATAATTCAAACATACTTTTCTTTATGTCTTTAATGGGTAGCTTTCCCTCTCAGTTATTAGTACTGGTGTAGCAATTGCTTATGGATTTTCTATTCTTCAAGAGGACTTCAACTATTCATCCTTGTTCTGTTCATGGCACTTGGATATGAATATGTGTACCAATGTTAATGGCACCAACATGTTTTTCTCAAAGTGCATATGAAGGAAGAAAACTTTCCCTTAGAGGTTTTACTTGGATTTTAGTTAGTTGATATAAGATTATTTTCTTTTCCTTTTTAGGTTGCAAACATGTTAAAGGCATCCTGTTATATGGACCCCCAGGTTGCGGTAAAACTCTCTTGGCTCGACAGATTGGCAAGATGTTGAATGCAAGAGAGCCCAAAGTGGTCAATGGGCCAGAAATCCTTAACAAATATGTGGGGGAGTCAGAAGCTAACATTCGTAAACTCTTTGCTGATGCTGAAGAGGAACAAAGGAGGGTAATGTCAATATAAATATAATTTAATGAAAGTTTGTTATTATGTATATGATGAATGAATCATTATTGCGATCTATATTTTGAACAGTTTAATTAGTGCCTAGTTTACATATGTCACAGAACCAGGGATTATGGGGAGTGTTTATGATGTGATCACCCACATTGATTATAATATGAAGATGATTGTAAGCCAAAGGTTTTGCAAAAACAGATCATGAATATAATTTTTAGGTCACACTTTTATTCCGTAGTACTTCCAGAGACTTGAACTCACTTATTCTTTGGAAAAGGAGGAAATTAAATCCATAGAATGATTATAGAATTATGTATATAGAAAGTCATGTATAGATAGCCAGTTTACCATGGAGACAGTTCAGTTATAGAGTGACAGAAATGATGTTTTTAATTTTCAAAGGAAAACTCAATTTGGGTCTTAGAAAAAAACTAAAAATCAAACCAAAGTTTACTGACTGTGATGGTTAATTTTATGTATCAATAGACATTTGGTTAAACATTATTCTGGCTGGGTTGTGAGGGTATTTCTGGGTAAGATTACCATTTGAATTGATAGGCTGACTAAAGCAGATTGCCCCTCCTAATGTGAGTGGACCCCATCCAGTCAGTTGAAGGTCTGAATAGAACAAAAAGACTGACTCTCCCTTGAGTGAGAGGGACTCTTCTACTTCCTGACTGGCTTGAGCTAGGACATCATTTTTTTTTCTACCATCAAACTCAAACCAAAATATCAACTCTCCTTGGGTCTTGAGCTTGCAGACCTTTGAGATCCATTCTATTGGTTCTGTTTCGCTGGAAACCCCTGACTAATACGCTAATATTAACATATTCATTTTACTGACAAATTTTAAAACAATGTCAGGTTCTGGCAGTACAGTAAATTAGGTAACCTGAAAACCTTTTCTGTGCAAACATCTTCAAATATTGGGTAAAATAAGACCAAAATCATCATCTAAATGTATGAAAATGATACTTCTAGAAATGAAAACGAGAGTGGTAAAAATGTGAGCGGCAGCTTTCGGTTTTGGTAATGTATGAGTTTGGGGTTTAGCACCCACTAGGGGATAGAAAATGAGTATTTGAACCTACTGAAGATGTGAACTAGGAACTAGAACTTTCAGAGGGAATGTGTTCTTAATGAAAAGAATGACCTAGAAAATATCAGATTGCCAGCACAGAGAAGTAGCAACATTTAACTCTCTGCCTGGATTCTAGATTAGGAACTGGGTAATCTCCCATGGGAATTCTAAACCGTGGATCCTTAACTCATGTTGGAGCTTTTTGATTTTTACAGGGAAGATACAAGCCGAAATGAAAATAAGTAGGCAGGCACGCAGGAAGGGAGGAGAAGGAAGCACTTTATTTGTTTAGTTGTTCGTCTTGGTGGTTCCCCCACAGCCCTGGATCCTGAACCAGCACTTCAGGATGTATGCGGGCTGCACTCAGGGTATACTGGATGCTGGGCCACCAGAGCGCACCCAGGCTGGGATTTGTTACACACACACGCAGCACCTTGTGGACTCTGAGGCCACCAAACTGAGATAGTGATTTAAAAATCATTCCTAGGCTAATGATACTATAAGGCTGTTAGATCTAAGTAAGCCCTCAGGAAAGCTTCAGTAGCCTAGACCACAAAAGATTCTCACGTAGGAAGCTGAAAGGACTTCAGTAAATGGAAAATGTAGTCATCAAAATTTAAAATTCAGCAGCCGGATTAAACATAAGCCAGTATTTCCAGCTGAAGAGAAAAGTGATAAATAGAAGAAAATCTTTTTAAAAAGTCACCTAGAATGTAGCATAAGAGAGAAAGAGAAATATGAGAGTTGAAATAACTGAATTAAAATAAGAAGTACAAATAGAAAATAGAGTATAGCAGTAATATTAAAAGAATATCTGGAAATTTCCTAGAACTGACAAAAAACAAATACTACTCAGGTTCAGGTAGCATTGTGAGTCCAAATAAGATATATGAAAATTAATTTATTTCTAGACCCATTGTAGTAAAACTGGAGAATGCCCCCTGCCCCCGCCAAAGATCTTTCTATGTATTTTTTTTCCAAGTGACTATGACATGAAAGGTGTATCCATTTTGTTGACAGCAAACTTCAACAGCGTAGGAGAGAGAAGAGAAAATAGTGGAATCATATCTTCACAGAGCTAAGTGAAGATAACTGTCAACTTAAACTTTTATACCCAGCTTAATACTCATTCAGGAATAAGGGTGAGATAAAGTTTTTTTTCCAGGCAAATGCTCATAGAATAACTAGTCACAGATATTTGCTGGAAGAATGTGAAGCAAAATGAACTGGAGATTGAAGGAAATTGAACCCCCACAAAAAAGCAGAGAATAAAGAAAGAGTACCTGCAAATAAACATCAATTAACTGGCAACTGTTAACTCAACAGAAATACTAGAAACCAGAAATCAGTTGAATGCCATTTTTAAGGAGCCAACAGAATGTCAACTTAGAACTTTATAGCCAGTAAATGGATAAATGCCATGTAAGTATACACTGGAGTGCTAAATAGTAAAAAAAGCAGCTGATAGCTATACACAGTTGTGAGTCACAAGTTTTGAGCAAAAGAAGCCATATAAGAAAGAGTACATACTATATGCTTAATTTATATAAATCTCAACTAAAGTATAAAGCTTAGGTGGTAAAACTGGAGAGGAATATGAGAATAATTACCATAAAAATCAGGTTGTAGCTGCCTTGAAAAAACGAGGAAGGAGTGTTGGGGAAGAGTGATGAGTCCCAAGATGCTCATTCATGACAGTTCATTGGACACGCATTCAGAGTGTATGACCTTTCCCCCTATGTATGCCAGGCATCACAATAAAGAAGTTTAAAAGAGGTAAATCTGATAAGCAGTTACTGTGTAAAGCAACAATAATTATGATCTACATGAGTTTGTTTTTAATATCTCTTGAAATCTCTTAGGTCAGTGTCAAGGAATGAATTACCTATGTTTGCTTCTATGTATGTTTTGGTTTTGGGTCTTACACCAAAGTCTTTAGTCAATTAACTCATTTTGTGTTGTTTTCTTGTTGTATCCCCTGGCCCCGTGTATTGAAGCCAACTCTTGAGCTTTAGCTGCCTGTACCTTTAATCCATTTTGAATTAACTTTTGAATATGAATTTTTTAAGAATAGGGCTGAAACATGGAGCAAAACATGGGAAATGGGTTAAATCAGTGTAAGATTTTTGTGTTATTTGAGAAAGTAATTAGTATAAAATTTGAAGTCAAATGTGTACACGGAAATTGTAACTTCAAGCTTTTTCAAAGTGTGAGGAGAACCTGAGGGAAAAATAGAAAGCCCAAGTACTTTAGAAGATAGGAAAGAAATAAGAAGACTCAAAGAAAATGTGAAGATACTGAAAATGTAACGTAAAAAAATCTTAATTTATAACAGCAATCAAATGATAAGATACCTAAGATTAAATCAACCAGGAAAATTAGAACAGAAAATTATAAACATTAAAAAAATATTTTTAAGAGCTAATGGATAGTAAGCTATACATGTTAACATGTAGAAATACTCATATTGTCCTAGAAATGATTATTCTGGTCTTAGCAGTCTGTAAATTTAGTGTTTTTCCAACCAAATCTAGCAGAACTGTTTCAGAATCTGAAAACTTATTTCTAATTTTTTTAATGCCTGAAGAGCCATGAAAATTCTTGAGAATAATGAAGACTTCTTTCATGAGATAGCAACACTTTCTCTGGAGAGTTATAATAATGGAGATAATATTGCATATTCATGCAAAAACAGCATGGACAAATGGAAAGTGATGGTAAAAATCAGAAGGGAAAGAGTAGACGGCTCTGAGTGGGATTGAGATCTTTAGCTCTCTAGAAAAAGGTAAAATGCAGCCCCTTTCTTATACACAATTACAAAACGAATTTGCAAAGTATAAAAGTAAAATAGGAGAAACATATCTAGAAGAAAAATAGGCCAAAATATTTAAGAATTGAGGCTACAGAAGAATTTATTTGGAGAGAAAAATCAAATCCGTTTGTTAATTTGGCTTCATTAATACAAAGAAAATCTTGTCTAATAAATTATGCTAAATGCAAATATCTCAAACTGGAGAATGTATTTGCAATGCATATAATCCACATAGAATTAATATTTTCTGTAATATATTCTGTTACAATCACTCCTGTATAATAAATAAGAAAAAGACAAATACCACAATTTTAAAAAAAGCTGACAAAGGACATGAACAGGCATTTCTTAGAGGAGGAGCCCAGCTGCGGATAAGCAAGTGAAAAGACACTTAGGAGGTGCGCCCTGGTGGAGCAGTGGTTAGGTCATTGGCCTCCAGTGGAGCACAGGCCACACACCCTGAGTTCATCTCCTGGGTCTGGGGAGGGGAAACAGCCAGTGTGAGCAACTGAATGAGATAAAATAAAATGCTGCTTCCTCCTGTCTTCCTGCCTGCCGACTCACCTTTATTCCTGCCTGCACCTTTTCTTAAAAAGAAAAAGAAAAAACAAAACAAAACACCAAAAGTAGGTGAGGTTGTGAAGATACAGAACCTCGTGCACATATAACCAGTAATAGTATAATTAGAAGGATAGACCAAGAGGGTAGTATCTTTCATGTTAATTTGACAACCTTGTACAAAAATACACAAAAGAGATACAAACCCCATACTCATTTTTTCTACTTTAAAACTCCCTAGAGAAATGCTCTTACACAAAGTGCACATGTACCAGGGTGTTTGTTACAGGGGGAAATTTTAGAAACATCTCGATTCTTTCTCAGTAGGAAGTGAATCTCATATAGACATTGAAATGATTAATAATGGATTTACATGAGTCAATATTAATAATACTCAGAAACATCTCATATTTTTATGAAAAAATAATAAGCTTTACTAAATTTAATGTAACATGTCATTTCCTCCTTTTTCTTATTTTTGTTAACAGTAAAAAGAAAATTTAAACACTGCCTTTATAACAACCCTTCTCAGGTTTCTAACCTGCACATCGGGTGCTTAATCCTTTCTGTTTTACACAGGTTCGTTTTCTCTGCTGCTTCTCTCTATTCTATTAAGTTCTTACTTATGTTCAGGTCTCTGACTGTCTCAGCCACAGTGGTTCAGACCTTGGTCCTGGTGTATTGGCGCAGTCCAGTAACTGACTTTGACTTTTCAGACAGACCCAGAACTAATTCAGTTTTATAATTCATCCCTCTAATGACAATATTTTCTGCGTCAGTTGTCCATAGCATTTAGTATACAAAGAAAAAGTCATCACTGTTTACTGTCTGGGTTGGATGAACTCTTAAAAAAAATATTTTTAAGTTGTTTTACAAATAATTTGCAAACATCAGAATAAAAGTAAGTGAAAGACTATTAAAATATTTAATTAGAACTTAAATATAGCAAGCCAGACTTATATTCCATATGACTTATCATGCGTGTACTTGTAAATACTGATTCTAAATTTGTATTTCTGTTATGGGTCTAGCTTATTATTACTTCTTGTGTTTGTATCATCAAGAATTTTTTTTTAAATCTTTGATAATTTTGCTGAACAGGAAAAAGCCACCAGATGTCCCATAATTACAAAACATTTTTCATTTTTAGATTTGTGCACACTTTAGAATGATCAATCCAGTTTTTTAATGTCTCTGTCATCTCTTCTAGTCTTCTCTTTAACACTGCCTTCAGCATCTGTCTCCTTATAAACCATATTGGGGAAGTTTTGATGCACAGATGAAATAAAAGATATAATACTATCCTGCGTCCTTTTAGAAAAGTGCATGGCCTGGTTTCTTGTCACCCACTGTTCCACAATGAAGACTTTTTGTTGTATAAATAACTGGGTAAAAATGCCATATTTTATTTTTGTTCTTGGAAATATATTACTGATTCATTCTTGAGCGTGAATGAATGAAAGCACAGTCTGAGATTTTACTTGTTAAGATCAGTTTCACCATCCTCATTAGAGCCTTAGGTGCTGCCATCTCACTCTGCCTTTACCTTCAGATTCATCTAATAATTATGAAATATCTTCCTCTGTCACTTTCCTTTGCCATTATGGCCAGGGAACTTTTTTTTTAAATCTGAAATCTCAACTGTGTTCTTTTAAGCTAAAATCAGGTAACAAAGATGGTGAATGATGTCTCCAGATTTCTTTTACGTGTTCTTAAAAGATGATGCAGTACTTTAGGCAACACAATAAGAAAACTGGAAGATGTCATGGTAAATTTATTTACTATTGCATCACTCTCTAAGAAGTTCCATCACTTTTCCATTTTCTTACTATTTTAAACTTTTTAAAGCATAGTTGGGAGTAATCGATGAGTGAGGATGACGTGATTGCTAGGATGTTGTAATAGCGTAATGCATCTTAGACTTTTCAAAAGATACAGTGGATCCATACGGCAACTGCAAGATAGAATGAGCTTTATTCTATTTTAAAAATATTTTTCATTTTTTATGAAAGATTTCTAAGAGGAAAATATCAGAACATACCAATCTTTGTAAATAATTAAAACTGTTCAGCAAAGAAACTTAAAAACTGAAATTGGGTCTTAATGGACCCTGATGGTATCTAGAGGATTAAATACTAAGTACAGGTGAATCAAGATGCTTTATCAAGAAGGATTTTGTAAAACCTCATATAGCGATATGCCCTAGTGAAGCAGCAGTTAGGTCAAGCACCTCCAAAGGAGCACAGGCCACACACCCCTGGGCTTTCAGTCCCAGGTCTGGAGGAAAACAGCCAGTATGAACAACTAAATAAAAACAAAATAAAGATGCTTCTTCCTCCTTTTCCTTCCTCCTTGCCTGCCTACTTGCTTTCATTCCTGTCTGTACCTTTGCTCTAAAAAAAAAAAAAATTCTGTTCTGATAGTTACCATGTAACTATCATAGGTATCTTTGGTGCTGTTTTTAAACTTACGTACAGTTTAAATATGACACTATTAATGATAAAACTGAGTTGGCAAAGACTTTCTAGGTAGATATTAGTCATAGCCAGCCTTTTCAGTTATTCCTTTCTCAGTCCTTATATCCAGAAATGGTTTGGTACATTCAGCTCATGACCCCATGGAGTGTATATGTGTGTTACATAATAAAGAAAAGCATCACCTCTGTGATTCTGGACAGTCCAGGCTGACAGAGATGAGCACTTGCATATAGGTCAAACTAGTTAAATATAGAACAGCTGCTTTGGAAAGCTGTTGCCAGGGACTCAACAGCATTAGCTGTTCCTTGGGGGCGGCGGGGGGAGACGTTGCAGATGACAGGAGAAGAGTGAGAGGCCAGTGAATTGAAGAGGAGTGCATTGTAAAAACTTAAACCTTTTGCTGTAGAGAATGTGTTGATGATTCAGCTGTATTAAACTGTGAACATTAATCTTGATATCTTCCTTACCTGATTCCTACTTATTGCAATGAGAGTGTACCTTTATATAAGTAACACACCTGTAAAAATCGATGTTATTCTCCTGACTAAGTTGGGGGAAGGGACCTGATGACAGGTCACAAGATTAGAAAGGTTCTGAAAAGGTCAGAATTGTACTGAATTATGTTTAGGACAGATTGCTCCTGTGATCATTTAATCAAATACAGTGTCCTTGTTGTCTTTGGCTTCCCTGTCTCCATCGAGGATTTTTGAGGTTGAGAAGAAAGTCATGATTCCAGTGGCAAAATAAGGTGATTGAACAAAATTCATACATGATGGCAGTTTTTTGTTTCATGCCACATTGGCAGACAGCTTTATATAAAACTCTTCGTAAAATAATGTAGACTCACAGCTTTTCAGCGACAAACAGAAGTGTTTTGCAATGAAAACAGGAGGAATTGTTACCCTAGTGTTTGACAAAGCTAAGGTTATAGTTTTAATTCCTCATTTTCCATCTTTTCTACGGATGAAAAGATGAACCCTTTTCAGTGTTGAGTATTTGTAAGCAGCAAGCTGTTATTTATCATCTGACAGCTTTTCAATAAATGTGATATGAGAAGTGAAGTTGATTTTTTTTTACATTTGATTTTCACTTTGAAAACATTTGTGAAAGGAGAATAATTTCTATGCCATGTTCAGGAAAAAGATAATAAAATATGATTAAATTGTAGAGACTATGATGAGCATCTGACAATCATCTGCGTAGAATTGCATTAAAGAATGAACATTACATATGAATAATAGATTGTAAGCATTATAAGAGATTTTCTGTATTATTATTATTAATACCATGAAGTAAAGTTGACTTTTTTCTCTTCTGGTATACAGTTTTATGAGTTTTAACACATGTAACTGCCACCATTCATGTAACTGTCACCAAAATCTAGTATGTCGATTATGTCTGTGTGTGTGTGCATCTGATAGAGAACATTTACATCATCCTCAAAAATTCCCTCATGTTATTCCTTTAAGATCCCCTCCCTTTGCTCATAATTCATGGTGACCACTGATCTATTCTCCATCCCAATAGTTTTATTTTTTCAATAATGTCATAAAAGAGATCATAGTATCTAATCTTTTAAGATTGGCTTCTCTCAGCAGTTGCTTTTGGAATTCATCCATGTTGCTGCTGTATCAAATATCTCTTTAATTATTAAGTGATCTTCCATTGTAGGTATTTACTACAGTTTATTCATTTACCCACTGAAGGGCCTTTGGATCCAGTTTGGGGAAATTATTAGCAGAACTGCTTGAAACCAAGGAGTAGAGTTACTAGGTCATACAACCCCGATGAACAACTAAATTAAAAAAGTAAATAAAGTGCTTCTTGCCCCTCTCTCTTCCCGCTCTCTCTTCCTGTCTGCTCACCTTCATTCCTGCTTGAGTCTTTTTAAATGTTTTTCCTTCTATCTTTTTCCTTCTGCAGTTTCCTCTTGACTCCACGGATTTCTTGTCTTTACTGTCACTTCCTCCTTCCTCATGCTGACAGTGATCAAATCTAGGACTTTGCTTCTCAATAATTACCATTCCCATCACCCAAATTCTCTTACCTGACTGATGTACACTGTTTTCACTGACCTTCCAACTGTATACTTCTCCTTTTCTATAAAATCACATTATATAAAAAACATTCTGCTTTTGTAAATCCTTTCTTGAGCTTCTCGATTTCACTAGAAAGGCTCACTTCTGGATTTCCATCTGTACTGTAATAACTTCTGCTTTCCACATTAGGTAAACTTTGCTGTCCTTTTTTTTTTTAGAAACTTTAATGCCTCTAATCTTTGCTCAGGTAGACCTGCCTACTTTTAAGTTCTTACCTGTTAGTCCCTCTCTTTCACCCTTTATACTTTTAAGCGTTTCATATTTATTTTTATTTAGTTCTCACTAGTTGATTCCCCCCAGACCCAGGACTTGAACCCCAGGGTATGTGGCCTGGGCTCCTTCAGAGGTGATTGACTTAGCTGCTATTCTATCAGGATGCTCCTCTTTTCTCCTTCTATATGACTTTGTTCAGTAACAAGTTCTCATCACCCCAAAACAAGTATCTCTGTTAGTAAGGAGGACACAGAGTTGTACTTTTAGAAGATAAGATTGTCATCCCTAGGAAATTGAAAAGATTTGATGAAAAAAATGCAGATAGTATAAATAAGAGAGTAAAATAGTCAGATAGGAAATCAGTATACAAAAATTAATATAGTTCCTTCACACTTACACACTGGTTTTGAAATATCATGAGAAAAGGTCATTCACAATTACAACCAAAAACCATAAATGGTTAGGATCTTTATAAAGAAATATATATGACAAAAACTATAATGCTTGATTGGGAGAGAGTAACGACTTGAATACTTAGAGAGATACGTTATTCTTCGTAAGAACTGAATATGCTATCATCTAATTCCAATCAAAACCTGGATTTTTTTGGTTTTTACTTTAGAAAAAATTTAAATTGGTGGAGGATGTTCTTACTCTGGTAGAATGATTCTGATGTCCGTCTGGAAGTAAACATGTCTGAAAATAGACAAGGTAGTTATAAAAAAGGAAGGACAATGTGTGGAGGGAAATAAATTGCCCACCCTACTATAATAGTAGGCTAGCCTGGTAATATTGTAGCATTAAAAAAAAGTTAAGTCTGATAGAAATGGATCTCAATCGGATATTTAGTCAACAGTAATGAGTCAGTTAACTATTGGAAGATTAGTTGGATTCTCTCTTCACTTGTGTCATACACAAAAATAGAACTCCAGATAGATTAAAAAATTAAGTGTAAAGTAAAAAATTAGAAGAGAAGAAAATTATAGGTTACCATCAAAGTTTGAAAAGAGGAAAGCTTTAAGGACAAAATTCATGGGAAAACATAAAAATGAAATTTGAGGCATGCCATGGTGCATTCGTGGTTGGGTACATAATAAATCCATAATAAATCACATAAATCCCCAAATCCCAGATTGTTGGGTGCTGGGGAGGTAGGAGCAGGCAGGGGGCAGGACAACCAAGATGAACAACTAAATAAAATAATATACTTGCTCCTCTCTCTTCCTGCCTTCTTGCCTTCATTCCTGCCTGCACTTTTCCTTTAAAATAAAATAAAATTTAATAATGTTGGATTTTAAAATAATTTTTAATTTAACCTTTTATTTATCAAAAGTTGTCATTGCATAAGTAAAATTTAAAGACAAGGCAAATTGGGATAAAATATTTACAACAAATATATATTCTTAATGTATAAAGATTTGTTTTTATAAATCAATAAGAAAAACTCTTAAGTCCCAACAAAAACGTGTGCAGAGGACATGAACAAATTAATAGGAAAAAAATTACCATTGGCTAGAAAAATGTGGTCAAAATAAGTGCCATTCTCTTTAGCAATTAGACAAATACCAAGTAAAAATAACAGAGAGATGCTGTTGCTATCTATCTAGTTAGGAGTTATTTTTTTTTAATTATTCTGGTGTTCATTACTTGTGAAGATATAACAAGATGGTCATTGTTATTTACTGTGGTGGGATTATAAATGATAAAAGCTTTCTGGAAAAGTATTTGACAGCCAATTTCAAAGGCCTTAAAATAATTAACATACTTTTTAAACTAATAATTTTCCTTCAGGAAACAACCATACATTTAGTCAAGAATTTACATATAAAAAAGTGCTCATTTCAGTAACATGCATAATACTAAAAACTTTAAAATTATTAAATATCCCACAATAATGAATTAATGTGGATTAAACTCTGAAACTAGTCATACAGTGAAATATTATAGAGCCATTAAAAATCATTTTGTATAGATGATTTATAGGTATGGGAAAGGGCTTAAGATAATATCTAAACTGAAAAATGTAGAATACTAGGAACACCCTTGTGACTCAGGCGTCTGAGACAGACGAGGTGTGGACCACGTAAAGCCCAGGGACGCAGGTTGGGTTTGTGACGTCGGGGCTAGGTAGAAAAAAATAAACAACTAACTAAATAAAAATGCTTCTTCTTTTCCTCCTTTCCTTCTATCATTCCTTCCTCTCATTAAAAAAAAAAGAAAAAAAGAAAGAAAAGAGACTACAAACTATTTGCATAGCACCAAATTAATAATATTAGTTATTTCTGCTTGGTTTAATTTTGGATGATCGTGATTTCTTTGCCTTTTTTTCAAAAAGTTTATATAATGATCATATTTTGCAATTAGAATCAGAAGAAACCATTTAAATTTTTTTAAAGAGCAATTAATGTTCAAGAGAATATGGAGTCAATGAATTCTCCATTTCTTAATTAAAATAAAGTATAGAACTATTTTAAATGTTAACAACATTTACCTTTAGGTAACATAATATCATTTTAAATTTTATTTACAACTTTTATTCAATTAGCATCTTCTATTTCTATAATAAAGTAAAAAAAAAAAAAAAAGCAAGAACTTGTATTAAAAAAATTATATCCTTGCCATAGATTTAATGAATACTAGCCATATCTAGCCCTAAATTTTATTTTGCCCACTATTTAATATTATCCATATGTTGCCATATTTATGTTCATTGTCACCTGTCTTGTTTTGTTTTTATTAATCCCTAATGTTCTTTTTTATATACAAAAAAGAAGTTTCTAGAGTGTCCTTACCCTTTAGGCCCCTAATAGGAAGCTTAGTTACTTAAATATAGATTGTTGAAAGGTTCATATTAACCTAATGAATTATTAGCATTTAAAAGTATTTCTATTAAAACTTCAGAATATATACACAGATTTCCAATCCAATAATAACTACTATTTCTATTAAAATGCAAAAAGAACAGCACTGACTGTTATTTTTATAAACTGTGTCTCTGTGCTCACTTTACTGTTAAGAAGAAGTAATCCATTTTCATGTCATATAACTGAATATGAATCACGTTAATTTTCTTCCCCTATTTAACCAATTCACAGCTGATTTCTGGATGGAATTGACAGTTAGGTATAGTGTGACCAGCAGAAAGCCTACTGCTTCTGTAAGAATTTGGAAGCTGCCATTCCCTGACTTAAGAAATGTATCTGATAAGTATAAGAGTTCTTTCAAATAGTAAGATAAGAAATGTGTATATTAGTCAAAGTGAATTGAAGTCAATCAATCAAAAGCATTGTTTTACGTTTTTTCATTCATTTAGCAGTATGTTCAAAATAAGACATCTAACATTTTTTTTTCCCCCTTCCTAGCTTGGTGCTAACAGTGGTTTGCACATCATCATCTTTGATGAAATTGATGCCATCTGCAAGCAGAGAGGGAGCATGGCTGGCAGCACGGGTGTTCATGACACTGTCGTCAACCAGCTGCTGTCCAAAATTGATGGGGTAGAACAACTGAACAACATCTTAGTCATTGGTATGTTTGCTTTAAAAAAAAAAGTTCTATGATTGCAAAAACATTGGACACATAGGTTCTGAATTAAGATCTATGTAGGTTGTAGTTACTTTTTGTCAATGTTTCCAAATTGGAATCAAGTGATATGGAAGAATTAGACTATTTTAATGTCTAGCCTTAATGTGAGAAATAGAAAATAAATTTTATTGACTTAAGAGTTTTAGCTTATGGCTTACCCACAGATGAAAAGGGCAGCACAATGTAAGGCAGTGGTTTTCAAGCTGGGCCCTATAGGCATCCAGTAGTCCTCAGAGGTCTTTTAAGACCTGCATGGACCAAACATTGAGCTTCAGACTTTGCATCCCTTTTGTAACTTCTTCTTTTGACTGTTTTATGTACTGAGGATTTTCTTAAGATGATGTTTAGGGAAAAACTCCCCACAAATTAATGTGGTTTATGAAGTTTACAAACAGTTGTCATACAAGAAAGGAAGGAGACTTTGGGATGATGTTCCTGTTGCCTGTCTCTCACTCTGACAGGTCACTTTTTCCCTCTCCAAGCCTCAAATTCTCTTTTTATAGTATCTGAGGTTTTAATTTTTTTTTCTTTTCATTATTTTTAAATATTAATATTTATTACTTCTTTAGTTCACAATGCTAAATTCCATTTAGGATATTGAAATTGTATCTCAATCTATATTTCACATTATACCCACTACCAAAGTTCCAGTGTCCCTTACTGCCAGTGTTTCCTCTCATCCTCCCATCCTCCCATAGCCAGTCCTAAGTTCTGCTATTGTTGCTGGAATTTATATGTCCATTTATTTCGTTTCATTATATTCCACATATGAGCAAAACCATCCTGTGTTTATCTTTTTCTCTAAATATATAAAGCAAATACTGACAGAGCTAAAGGGAGACTTTGACAGTAATACAGTAATAGCAGGGGACTGTAACACTCCTCTTATATCAATAGATAGATCATCCAGGCAGAAAACCAACAAAGAAACAAGGGCCCTAAACGAAACAGTAGATCTCATGAACCTAACAGACATATACAGGGTTTTCTGCCCCCCAAAAAAGAATATACATTCTTCTCATGGAACATCTCAGGGATAAACCACATCTTGGGACATAAAGTAAGTCTCAGAAAATTTAGCAAAATTCAAATTATGGAAAGAATCTTCTCTGACCACAGGGAGTAAAACTAGAAATGAACCAAGAGAACAAATATAGAAGAATCACAAAGATGTGAAGATTGAACAGCATGGTTCTGAACAACTCCTGGATCATCAGTGAAATTAAATCTTATCTGGAAGCAAATGAAAATTCAGAGATGATCTACCAGGACATATGGGTTGTGGCAAAAGCAATGCTGAGAGGAAAGTTTATAGCTATACAAGTGCACATCAGAAACCAGGAAAGAACCCCCAAAATATCTCACTACACACCTGAGGTAACAAGAAAGGGAAGAACAATCAAAACCAAAAATCAGCATGAGAAAGGAAATTTTAAAAATCAGAGCAGAAATAAATGAAATTGAAAACAAAAAGACCATCAAAAGATCAATAAATCTAAAAGCTGGTTCTTTGAAAAACTAAAATTGATACATCCCTAGCAAGACTCATGAAGAAGAGAGAGACAACAAATACAAATCAGAAATGAAAGAGGGAAGATCACAGTTGACATCATAGAGATACAAAGGATCATGTAAGACTACTATCAACGCTTATATTCCAACAAATGTGTCAATCATGAAGAAATAAACAGGTTTCTGTAATCCTGCAACCTCCCAAAACTCAAGCAGGAAGACATAGACAACTTAAACAGAACAAACACAAGAGCAGAAATTGAAACAGTAATAAAAAAATTCTCCCCCAAAACAAGAGCCTGAAACCAGATGGCTTCACTGGGGAATTCTACCAAACCTTCAAGAAGAGCTAGACCCCATCCTCCTTAAACTCTTCCACAAAGTCAAAGAGGAGGGAAAACTCCCAAATACATCCTATGAGGCTAGTATTACCCTGATTCCAAAGTTAGACAAAGACAGCACCAAAAAGAAAACTACAGATCACTATCACTGATGAATATAGTTAAAAAAATTATTGACAAAATCTTAGTAAATAGAATTCAACAGTACATCAAAATAATTATACACCAGAGCCAAGTTGAATTTATTCCAGGGATGCAAGAATGGTTCAACATATGCAAATCAATCAGTGTAATAAACCACATCAACAAAGTGAAAATCAAAAACCACATGATCATCTCAATAGATGCAGAAAAAGCATTTGACAAGATTCAACACCCATTCATGATAAAAACACTCGCCAAAATAGGAATAGAAGACACATACCTTAACATAGTAAAAGCAATATATAACAAACCCACACAGCATCATAATCAATGATGGAAAACTTTCTCCTAAAAGCTGGAACACAGCAAGGTTGCCCACTGTTACCACTACTATTCAACAGAGTTCTGGAAATCTTGTCTAGGGCAGTAAGGCAAGAAAAGGACATTAAAGGAATCCGAATTGGAAAAAGAAAACCTATCACTATGTAAAGATGACATGATACTTTACCTAGGAAACCCTAAGGACTCCATGAAGAAATTGGAGTCAAGATGATGACCTGGTAGGAGCGAGATTCGTGCCCTCCCCACAAAGCAACTAGGAATTCACCTATTTCCAAAAGCAGCAGAGAGCCCACCCAGCAGGACCAATAAAAGTTAAAGAAGTTCATCACCACAACCAGCTCTGTAAAAATTACTAAAGGATACTCTATAAAGTATAAGGAAACCCCACTTAAAAACAGTAAGACACCAAATATAAAAAGTGGGGAGGAGAAAAGAATAAAAATATAGATGGTTAAAATGAGTATAAGATTAATATGCTTTTAAATAAAAATAGGAAATAAAGATAGAATTTTCAGTGCTAACTTCAGGGTAATCTCAAAATACATCTCCAGGAAAAAGCAAAGAAGAAAACAAAAAGGGAAACCAATCAATATAACTACACCCAACCCACCTAAGAAGCAAAAGAGAATAACAAAGGTACTGTTTGGAACAACACACAGAAGGCATATTACAAAATGACAATAAATAGCTATGTATCAATAAATCCCCTAATTGTTAATTGACTGAATTCACCAGTTAAATGATGCAGAGTGATCAAATGTATTAAAAAGCATAACCCAACCTCTTTCATTCAGGAAACCTACCTTCTTTCAAAAGATAACCAAAGACTCAAAGTCATTGGTTGGAAGAGAATCCTCCAGTCAAATGGCAACCACAAAAAGGCAGGAGCAGCTATACTTACATCAGACAAAACAGACTTCTAATTAAAAAGCATAAAAAAGACAGAGATGGACATTATGTAATGATTAAGGAGTCAATCCAGCAAGAAGGCATAACCCTTATTAACATATATGAACCAAATAAGGGAGCATCAAAATATATTAAGCAAGTACTGGGAAGAGACATTAATAGCAATGCAGTAATAGTAGAAGACTCTTAACACCCCACTTAGAACAATGATCAGATCAACCAGGCAAAAAAATTAACTGGGAACAGTAGCTTTAAATGACCACTCAGACAGTTAGGTCTAATAGATATATAATGAACACTTCATCCAACGACAACAGATTTCTCTTTCTTCTCAAGTGTGCATGGAACATTTCTCAAGGATAGATTATATGTTGGGATGCAAAGTTACAAAGATTGAAATACCACACATCTTCTCTGACCACAATGACTTAAAACTAGAAATCACAAAAAGAAAGCTGAAAGACCCCAAATTAATTGAAGAATAAACAATATGCTTCTGAATGACTAGGGTAAAAGAGGAAATCAAAGAAGAAATTATAAAATACTTAAAGATGGTGGAGCCCACTGGACAATGGGAAAGAACAGTTGGTGTGTTGAAATATATCTAAGAAACCTATAAATAGGAAATTATTTTAATGTGTATAATAATTACTATAATAAAAACAAAACAAAAGCACTTAGCAACAAATGAGAGTGAGGACATAAGCTACCAGAATCTATGGGATGCAGCAAAAGCAGTGCTTGGAAGTTCATTGCAACCCAGGCCTACCTCAAGAAACTAGAAAAATCACAAATAAACAAACTAGCCCAACGTTTAAAACAACTAGAGAACAAAGAATAATTAAAGCCAAGAATCAGTAGAAGAAAGGAAGTAATAAAAATTCCAGCAGAAATAAACAAAATAGAAAACAAAAAGACAATCCAGAAAATCAATGAAACCAAAAGTTGGTTTGTTGAAAAAATAAACTAAATTGACACACCATTGACTAGACTCACAAAGAAAAGAAAAGCTCATAATTAGAATCAGAAATGAAAGGGGAGAAGTTACAATAGATACCACAGAAATACAAAACATTATAAGAGACTACTGTAAATGGCTCTTTGCCAGCAAAGTAGACAAACTTGAGTACATGGACAGATTTTTAGAAAAATACAGCTTACCAAGACTGAGTATGGAAGAATTGGAAGTCCTGAACAAAACAATCAGAAGTAAAGAAATTGAAGAGGAAATCATGCGTCTCCCTGAAAATAAAAGCCCAGGACCAGATGGCTTTTCTAATGAGTTTTACCAAACCTTCAGAGAAAAATTAATATCTATTCCTCTCAAACTGTTCCAAAATATTGAAGAACAGGGAACACTCCCAAATACTTTCTATGAGACTAGCATTGCTGATACCAAAAGCAATAGAGACATCACCAAGAAAAAAATGTACAGACCAATATCTATAATGAACATGGATGCAAAAATTCTCAACAAAATATCAGCAAACCAAATCCAACAATGCATCAAAAACTCATCAATCATGACTAAATGGGATTTAATCTCAGTGATGCAAGGATGGTTCAACATATGTAAATCTTTTAATATAATATACATATACCATATCAGCAAGAGCAGGGAGAAAAACCACATGATCATATAGATACAGAGAAAGCTTTTGACAAGATCCAAACCCATTTATGATAAAAACTTTGCATGACATTGGGTTGAAGATACATACCACAACATAATAAAGGCCATGTATGACAAACTCACAGCTAGCATCAATAGTCAGTGGTGAAAAATTGAAAACATTTCCTCTGAGGTCAGGAACAAAGCACCATTGTTTTTAACTTTGTACTAGAGGTCTTAGCTAGAGCAATTAGGCAAGAAAAAGAAACCAGGGAGAAATTTGCATTCCATATTTCTGAAAAGGGCTTAATCTCCAAAATATACAGAGAACTCATAAAACTCAATAACAAAAACAAGCAATCCAATCAGAAAATGGGAAGAGGAACTGGAGAGACATATTTCTGAAAAGGGTATATAGAGGACAAAAGGGTGCATAAAAAGATGTTCCTACTCGCTGGCTATCAGGGAAATGCAAATCAAAACAACAGGAGATACAACCTTGCACCTGAGAGACTGGTGTTATCCAAAAGCTTGTAGACAACCAATGTTGGTGAGGATGTGGAGAAAAGGAACACTTTCATTGTTGGTGGGAGTGTAACTTGAGCAACCCCTATAGAAAGCAGTATGGAGATTCCTCAAAAAAGTTGAGTATGGACTCCAATACGATTCTGCCATCCCACTTCTGTATATTTATCCAAAAGATACAAAAACACTACCTCGCAGAGATTTATGCATTTCCGTGTTTACTGCAGCCCTATTCACAATAGCTAAGAACTGGAAACTACCCCTAAGGGCCCAATGTCCGATGAATGGATAAAGAAGTTGTGAGATACACACAAACGCGCGCGCACACACACACACACACACACACACACATACAATAAAACTCTTAGGAGAGATGAAATTCTGTCATTTGAATCAGCATGGATGGTTCTAGAGGGGCTTATGCCAAGTGAAATAAGCCAGAAGAAGAAAGATATCAGATGATGTCACTCATAGGTGGAATGTGAATAGAAAAAACAAAGGAGCAGATAAAATAAAACCAACCCTTTCACATTTGCGTTAGAACTGAGGTTGCCATAGGGAATGGGGTAGGGGGTGGTGGCAGAGCCCATTCCTAGGCATATACCCAAAGGAAATAAAATATCTGCTCCCCTATGTTCATAGCACAATTCACCATAGCTGAGACCTGAAAACAACCTAAATGTCTGGCAACAGATGACTGGGTAAAGAAGCTATGGTACATATATTTAGTGGACTTTTATCCCACTATTAAATAAACTGAATTGTGCCCTTCACTACAATCTGGATGGAATTGGAAGGGATCATGTTGAGTCAAATAAGTCAGAAATAAGAAGAGAAATACAGGATGATTTCACTCGTGGAATATAATGAAATGAAACAGTGAATATGCAAGTTCATTACTTTAGATTCCTTAGGCTTATACAGTAGTGAAATAATAAAACAAAGTCTCCAGGTATTTTCTTCAGAAAAGATCAAGAACAAAAGATATTTCATTTGAGAATAATTCAGTTTTTGATTTGACTTTAACAGAATGTCATCTTGAATTGTTAGGGAAATTGCTGTTCTTACACTGAAGGGACATTTTCTCTCAATTCTGTACTCTGATCATTGTATATTGTTTTAACATCTGTGCTCAGGAATGACCAACAGACCAGATCTGATAGACGAGGCACTCCTTCGACCTGGAAGACTAGAAGTTAAAATGGAGATAGGTAAGTAGGCATGTCAGTGGGCCGGGTGGTCTGGGGGTGGGGGTGGGTTTAGCGTTCATGAGAGAAACAAAGTCCTGTAACTTCATATTTGTCATGAAAGTTATATGTCAGGAGACACATGCTTATATCCTTGAGTACCTAAGAAAAGCATTAGGATTATAATGATCTCTTTTCTATTGTCAATTTTACCAGGTTTACCAGATGAGAAAGGCCGGCTTCAGATCCTTCACATCCACACAGCAAGGATGAGAGGGCATCAGTTACTCTCTGCTGACGTAGACATTAAAGAACTGGCCGTTGAAACCAAGAATTTCAGCGGTGCTGAACTGGAGGGCCTGGTCCGAGCAGCCCAGTCCACTGCTATGAACAGGCACATAAAGGTCAGTAAAGGAACCTACCAAGATAGGTGTCTATAGCCCTGTCAGTACCACATCAGTGTTCTTTTTCCTTTCAAGAACACCAATAGCAAGGATAATGCTTACTTTTGATGGAGAAGAGACATGGTGTAGGGAATAGGAATTAATTGTCAACTGCTAAATCTTGCAAATGGTAGGAAGAGATAAGGAATGGGAGTTTCTGCCCATGGTAACCACTGAGCCGTCTACCTTAGGTTGCCGCCATCGGACACAGACATGTGGAGATGAAGATTTTAAAGAAACGTTTCTTCAGTCTTTGTGCTGTGTTGAGTTGTAACATGTCATAGGAGGTTGGATTTTCTGCATGCTAGAATTATTGGGGCCTGTTTCACGCATCAAATATACTGGATACATACTATTTTCAAGGTGTTAAACTAGCGATCAAAGATAAGAAAGCCTAATCTTTTCCTCAAGAAATTCAGAGTCAGGGAAGTGGATATATTGACATATTACTTAAAATAATGCCATTAATATTATGGTAAAAATAGATACCAGAATACTTTTTTGATCAATAATATGTTCTTGATTCTTTACCATCACTTCTCTTTTTTAAGAAAAAAAAAAGGGGAAGGTGCAGGCAAGAATGAAGCCAACCAGAGGCAGGCAGGCAGGAAGAGACAGGAGGAGGAGGCACTTTATTTTATGCCTGATGTACTAAACCACTGGGCCAGCATTGCTTCTCTTAAGGTTTTATTATCACCTGTAGATAGATCACTCCCATATTTGTGTCTCAGTTCTTAGAGGTATCTTTCCCCCCATGGATGTTGTCTCAGGTCTCAAATGTAATATTCTTGAACCAAATTCTCTGTCAGTTTTACTGCTTTCTTTCTTTTCCCTATTTCCCTGTTTATCCCAATTTCCCAGGGATTAGAATTTCCTACACTTAAAACAGCAGGATTATCCTTGATTTCTGCCATTCTTCTGTGTCCTACATTGTCACTTGCCAAATTTTGTCAGTTCTACATTGGTAGTAGCTTTTAGTCTCCACTTCACTTGTTTGACTAATTTTCTATTTCATATCATTCTAGCCAACAGAAATTATCAGAACAAAGAATAGGGTTTATAGGCTAGTCTTTAATGTCCTCCTGCTATGACCATAAACTGGCTTTTCATGATGTGTTACTGATTATTCTCCATCCACTTTAGCCAAAGTAAAATACAGGTCATCAGACATTAATTTTCCTTTGCACTTTTATGCCTTTCATTTAATTTTTTTCTCTCTTGAGAGTCTTTATCCTCCATGTTTATCTTTTCAGTACCTGGTTTATATGCCACCACTTTCTTCAGATCTTTTCTGATTCTCCCTTTCAAGAATGCTGTATTATCTCCCTTCTTGGAATAGTAATATGTAGTTTCTGGTATCTTTGTCTTTGGTTCAGAATACATTTATTCAGCACCTACTATATGTCAAATACTGTTACAGCTGCACAAAAATGAACTGCCTGCCTTTGATCAGCTCACAGTCTAATTCCACATGCAGTAATGGAAAATACTTGCAAGGTAAGAAAGTGAAAAAGTGTCATAGGAAGTCAGCTTGTGCTGAAGAACCTTCATAGGGGTTTCTGGGTGGATGTGTCTCTTAGTGGGTAGGGCGTTTTCAGTAGAAGGAACAACATATGCAAGGAAATGGAGACAAAACAGCCTAGCGTGTTAAGGTTGTTTAGTTTAGTGCTTCAGCATGAAAGGGAGGGAGGGGAGTAGAGAAACACTGTGGAGATGTCAGAGACTAAAGCATGAATGGAGCACAAAGAGTCTTTTATTCTGTGCTAACAGTGTGGACTTTCTGTGAGTAGTGCAAAGCATTAAAGAGTTTTAAGAACAGCAGTGATGTAGTGTTAAAACAGAAGATCACTCTGGCAGCTGTGTCTACTGGAGTAGTTAGGGGAGTAGAGTTGGTGACACAAAACAAGAGGAGGGAACGTCTAATGGTTCACGCAGGAAATAGTAAAATACTGAACGGTTGAGTGTGTTCTAGTTATTCTAATCTATCAATGATTCTGAACTCTTCAAGTGTTGACAAATGATGATGCATGAGTCATATCCAACCAGTCTCCAGTTTTTATAAATAAACTTTTGGGGAATACCACCACACCCACTCATTTATGTGTGGTCTGTGGCTGCTGTCATGGGGCAGTGGCGTACTTAAATATTCGTAATGGAGACTGCATAACCCCAGTTCTAGACCATATCTTATTCTTGTGTGAGTAAGTCTAATTGCGCGACTCCCTCACAGTATTCCAAGTAGGTCTAAATACTGAGAACATGGTAGAGGTTTGGTAAATAATTTTTAAATTAAAAAACATATATATGTCTTCTGAATTAAAATCCCTTAAGTCATAATTTCTCTATATAATAGAAGTGACTTCGTTCCAGCTCAAGAATACCGCAGACCTGGGTAGTGTGGGAATATAGTGTTGGGTCCTTTATAGAATGGATCCATCCATCCACCTGCCCACCCATCCCTTCATTCTTTCCTCTTGCCATACAAAATGTATTCGAAGTAATGGGAACTTTTAAAGAAATTGTGTAGCTGTATAGAAAATTGCTCTGCATCATACTGATGTTGCAGCCTAAACCACTCCGGTGCTCTTCACATGATACCCAGTAACTTGCTTATCAGTTATCATGTTTCCATATGCATTGGCCACTGGATTCTTCCCTTAGTCATTTTTGCCACAATAATTCTGTCCCCAAATGTCACTCTAAGCCATTATTTCACTAAGAAACATGCTTTCTTTAAGCATGTATTGAGTTTATCCTGATGCAGTGAGGGATGGTGGAAAGATCACAGATTTCATAATCAGAAGGTATGATTATGTTTTTGTTTCACTTTTTTGTTTTTGACATATCAAAAGGAAATAACTATTTCATCAGGTTTTTGCAAAAATGAAATCAAATGTTGTATGTGGAAATGCTTTGCATTTAAGTATATGTACATATAGATACATATATATGTTAATAGTTATTGATTTGACAGGATACCATGTACAGCTTTCTCAGTATCTGAATTTCTTATTTTTATTGACTATCTGCAGTTATGCATTTTCTAATGGTAAAGTTAAAATGTTATTTGTCACTGTACAGAGTATATTATCCTTATGACTGGCAAATAAGAATCAGTGCAAACAGTTCACATTATTTCCCTCATTTTTTCCATGTGGTTGAATTATCTTTAGTTGAAACTTTGGATTATGCATATTGACTTTTAACCAATACTCTTTATACCAAGTAGCTTTTCATTTTTTTATATTATCTTTGGAATATCTAATACAAGGGACTGTGTGGGTACTTCAGGAAGAGAAAGCAGTAAAACACTAGCTTCACCCCCCAAAAAAAGAGATAGTACTAACCTTTTTCCTTTTCTGCCTGTAAAAATAAATGTGTATGCTCAAAAGTTCTTTAAACACTTTATCCAGCAAGATCTTCCTTAGCTGATCTAAAAGCACACAGTTGTTCCCTTCGCTGTAGATGTTCAGCTAGTGTAATTGACTGACAAATAAGTACTTAATTTTAAACTTAGGATTTAAAGTTTATATAGAACTTTAAAACATCCAAGCTTTCAATTATTCTGGTGTGCCTTCTTTATATTATAAAAAGCTATTATTAGTGTTATTTTGTTTCCTTTTCAAAAAACTTAGGCTTCATTAAAGTCAGGTAGACTAAACTAGTCTTCCCTGTTAAACTGTTTGCAAATTTTCTGAAGCAAGTAGACAATTCAGTCATCAACACCTGATGTTCGTGTCACTTATAATTGAACCCGTATTTGTTGTGAACTAAAATTCTTGTGACATTTGGTTGTTTTTATCTTGAAAGGAATTTCTGCTTCAGAAGATTCATAACCCAAATTTCTTCCGCTCTAATCTGTTATAAGGAACTAAATTGAGGAGACACACACACATATACACACTTTTCAACCAAATTAAATGTCTGATTTATGTTTGCAAAATTTCAATAATTTTTTTTCTTGTTTTCTGTAGAATTTTGATTGATTAAGGTAATTCTACCCTTAATTTAAGAGGAATGATAAGAACTCTGAAAGGTCACATTAAAAGGTTATGAAATTTAAGGGTGACCACTTGATATTTGCTGGTGTTGAAATACGGGTTTATTAGTTTCTGCAGGTATAAGCTGAAAGATGTTGCCATCTTCTATATTGATTAGCTGTTATAAATAAAATGCAGAAAAAAAATAACACTAATTCAGATGAATGAAAGATTTTATGAGGAATAAAAATTCAAAATTACAGAATTTTTAAATAAAAGATTTTATGAATTTTGATGACATAGTAAGTTAGCTGGGAGAAATCTTTAGATAACTTATTTTAATGAGTAGGTAGGAATAATTTACAATTGGAATACTGACCATTTATAGTTAGGCAGCTTCTGAAATTCCTATCTTGCCTTAAAAAGCTTGTTCTAAAATAATTCCCCCAGCCATCTTACTTCACTGGGTGAATCCCTTTTTTTAATAGTAAAAAGACAAGTTTCATGCCAGCTTCACTTCTGAAATCTATTGTAGTTTGCAAATGCTGAAAGAGAGATAATATTTTCCTTCATGTGATTCTGTCATTTGACTTTCATTTTACTATGAGAGGAAATCAAAATATAAAACATCATATTGGAAATGCAGGGATATGTGGAGGGAAGACATTTGAAATGAGGCTGGCTTAATATGACTCTATCACTTCATTTTCACCTGAGAGTTTACACCCAATTCCTTTTGGAATTGTTAGAATTGTTAGAAAGTTTTAATCAGATTTCTAAACCTTTGTATAGGATTACCTAGGAAGGAAATCATATTTACCCTTAATTTATTCTTACCTTTAACTGAAGAAAACTTTTCAGGCTTTTATAAGGAAAGAATGAGGTAACACATGAGATGTTATATGAATACACTTCATGAACTATAAAATAGCACTATAGAGATTTACATACCATGAACTAAGTATCAAAATTATTTCAGAGATGCTCATTTCTTGTATCATTTTTAATTTAAAAATGTCAAATGTAATTAATATTTATTGAATCCTAATATGTACCTATGAAAACCCTACTGATAATTTAAATACTTTTTCTTTCTTTTCTGTAAGTTGACTATTATTTAAATATTACTTTGTTACTTTCTTTTTAAAAATACAAAAGGTGTGCACGAATGCTTTCTCTGGTAGAAGACTTAAGGATACCAAAGTAGATAGGGAAAAATGGAAAAGACTGTTTCTAATACTTCTTCTCTTTCCCTCCTCAGAGCTAGCCAGCATTTTGGAACATACCTTGTAATTATTTACATTTACAATCATTTCCATATATATTAAAATATTAATAGAATTGAAGGAATTGTACTTTTTTTTCACTTGACAAATATGTCAGTATAAGTAAGTGTTCATTATTTTGAACAAATGCACATTATTCCAGAATATTAATGTGTAATTTAAAAAATGTAACATCTATGAAGGCAGGAACCTTCTGTTTTATTTACTATATCTAGAGCCTAGAACAATGCTTAATATTGTCAGGAAGGGCTTGCAGTGCCTCCCTATGGGAATCGCTTTCTGTGTAGCCAACCAGATGTGCTTTTGGAGATCTGGTTTCGTTGTCTGCTGGCTTCTCACGCTGGCACTGAGAGGCGTCATGTCAGCTTTCTTCTGGTTCCTACTTAAATAATCTGATTTTGTGTCTTAACAAGATTCTAGACTTTCTCTTCATCTTTCAGTTGTTAAAGTTTCCGCGGTACTGTGTCTAGAGAGATGCGGGTTTCTGTTTATTTATCCTGATCAGCACTTGTTGAACATTTAAATTGCAAAGACACGCCTTTCTTCAACTATAGAAAAATTTTTGTCTTTTGTTTTTTCTCTCATTTTTACTGTTTGCTCCTTCTGAGACTGCCATTAGACCTACATTAAAAATAAATTCTGAATATATGTTCCATGCTTTTTAACCTTTCTCTGTCACTTCCTGTCATTTTGTGGGATTTGGGGCAGGAAGGGCGGTAAAGAAATGTGTTGTGTTTGCTATCTTGATCCAGTTTCCTGACATAGTTCTTTTTATCCCTTAAGACTGACTGAAAAAAAAAAGTCTGTTTATTTGTTTCAGCAATTGGTTCCTAAAGGAACATTACTCATATTTTATAATTTATAGGTTGATATTGCTTAACATACTTTTGTTTTATAGTCAGATTTTTTGAAGATAACCTTTTCTAAAATCCGTAATACCTATTTGACATTAGACTCACTTGCCTTATGCCGTTGGTAGTGAGCCCAGTCACATTAAAGATGTGTTGGTATCTCAGTCACTCATCAGATCCGGCAGCTCCAAGTGCTGATAAAGACCTTGATGCTTCTTCAGATGTCTGTTCAGTTAGCTCCAGGTGCAGTAAGCAGAATATTTGGAGCTGACACGTAGATTCTTAAGCACAAAGTCTGAGTGCAAATCAAAGCTTTAGATCCTTGGTCTCCTAGAATCATGGTTCACAAGCCTGGTGGAGCATCAGAATCATTTCTGGCACTAGATAAAAATAAAAATGTCTGCCTTCTTCTGGACCTGCTGAATCAAAACCATGAAGTAGGTGGGACTAGGCAACTCTCTATGTTGAAGGCTGTGGAGGCTCTTCAATGCACAAAGACAGGAACCGCGGTTTTTAGAGACCCTTCTTTGTATGCTTTCTCCTCCTCACGCTTCCTTTTGAGAAATGATGCCATCCAGAGTCCTTTGATACCGATGTGCCATGATTTTCTTCATTGATACTCTCTTGGTAGAGACATTTAATTTGCTTCCAGTCTTCTGCTCTCACAAATTACTATAGTAAAAACCCTTGCATACACTGTGAGTAGATTTATGGGATAAATTCCTAAAAGTGGGATTGGTCAAGCAAAAGATACATATGTTTTTGGATTTAATGAAGTTATTTTTTGTCTGTGAAAATATGCTTTTTAAATCTTCAAGTGCTAAATTCTTAGACTGAAAATACTAAGTTGGAAATCTTTAATTTACATTTTGTTTTCTTCTCTAATTAGGCCAGTACTAAAGTGGAAGTGGACATGGAGAAAGCAGAGAGTCTGCAGGTGACAAGAGGAGACTTTCTTGCTTCTTTGGAAAATGATATCAAACCAGTGAGTATGAAAATTGAGTGATATGTAAGCCAAAAATTTAAATAATTCAGGAGAAAACTAAATGCCTTTTTACCCAGTATTATGGAAAGTTTTAAGATGTGTAATTTTATAAAATCAGAAAATGTCAGTATTGGAAGTATCCAATGTAAGAAACCTCTGTACAGTAACTGATGGCAGGATAATTAACCAGTACTTAATGAAATGTTTCTCATGATACAGAGCTCACCATCTTATAAGGCGTATGTTTGTTTTATTTTGTTTTTTCCCCTAATAATTTTTTAGAAGAAGGTATGCAAGCAAGTAGGCAAGCAGCAGGAAGAGAGAAGAAGCGTCTCTCCATCCATTTAGTGGTTCATGTGTGTGCTCCCCGCTCCCTGCAAAGCCCAGACCCTTGGGCTTTTAAGTGGACGCTGCCATCCAAAGTGCAGATTTAACCCCTGACCACCAGATCATTACATTTTGAGACTTCCTATTCATTAGTTCTCACTTTAGGTGGAACCCAAATTAATTTCTCATTGGTTCTTATACAATCTGAAGTTACAGGAACCCAAGTTCAGTCCATCCTCCACATGTCAGTTATATTTTAAATTGACTCTCGTGTCCTGTTTTCTCCACTCTACTCTCAAGCATCCCTTTTCCTTGCTCAGTACCTCTAATTCTAACTGAATAATTTCTAGACTCTGAACTCTCTTAAATGCCCTTTTAAAAATGGTGTCACTTTTCTTAAAATGTGCTTAAAACTCAGCAGTTTGAGTTATAAAATGCAGTATAAGTTAACCATTGTCCTATAAAAGAACCACATGTGGAGTTGAGAAACCAATTTTCTGAGTTTTATGTTAGTACAAAAGCGGAGAGGTGCGTGTTTCTTTCTTAAATAGACCTCAGGCATAGAATCAGATTAATCTTTATCTTTCATTGATGACATTTTCAATCTACATGGTGTATAAAATACAGCATACGTAGCTTTCTGGGACTTACTACTTTATTATATATTTTTTTATTACTAAGAGTCATCAGTATGACTTCTTGTAGCTGCTCTCTGTTCATTTTCATCGCTGAATGGCATTCCGTTGTTGACTACTATACTTACCTATCTTCCTGTCAGTGGGCATTTTGTATATTATTCGCTTTTTGTTATTATAAATAAGTGGTCTAAGCATTCTTGAATGTTTCTCTTAGATATATATTTAGGAATAAAATTGCTAGGTTGTTCAGTCGTGTACTGACTAATTAGTACTAAAGTTATTGACTACTTTTGGCAACCAGTCTGGTAGAAATTAGGTTGAGATTAGAAGTTGAAAATAAAGAGGAGTGTGATTTCAGCTCCAATATGTAATGAACAGAAATAATACATAATAATATGTAGTATACTGAAGATACTATATAGTAATCGCTTTTATTTCCTTTTCCTAATCCTTCAATCTCTAATTATAATTGCTATTTCTACCTCATTCTAAATCTCATATTTATGTACATTTAGTTGCCTTGGTGCCTTTTAACTTATATACCCCATCACTAAGCTGAGGTGGAAAAGATCTCTTATTACCATTTTCATCCATGACACCTATGTCCATGTCAGAAGAGTATCTTTGTCTGCCGAGCCAACTGTTGCTGGTTTCTAAATTCATAATATCTTTTTCTCTTGTTCTTAAAAAAGACCATAGCTTGCTTACCCCTTACAGAAAGACACACTGGACTGTACCCTTTCTCAAGAATTATAAGAGCTTGGCTCTAGTAGAATCTGAGCATAAACTCTGTTGTTATATTCTTTAAGTTGTGAAAAGCAGGCCCCTCCCCCCAGTTGGGTAAAAAACTACATGAGAAATTGTGAAACAATTTTCTTTGCTTTTAAGGTATTTTCCATTAATAAGGAATTTTGCCTGGTACTTTCAGTGTATAGGAATTATTACTCACCTTTTATACCTTTAAATATTTTCATTTTGAATACTAATGCTCAAAATGCTTTAACCTACCCTTTTTCTCCATAGGCATTTGGCACAAATCAAGAGGATTATGCAAGCTATATTATGAATGGTATCATCAAATGGGGTGATCCAGTCACTCGAGTTCTCGAGGATGGGGAACTCCTGGTTCAGCAGACTAAAAACAGTGACCGAACACCATTGGTTAGCGTCCTTTTGGAAGGTGAGAAGGCATTAAAAGTTTTAAAAGAAAAGAAAAGACCGCACTTTACCAAGCCATTAACACTGAAGTGAATTTTTTTCAGTTCTAAACCTGCTTATGAGCTGAAAATAGTTCATTCTCTGTCTGTGTACCAGTGTTGGTGCAAATTAAGTTTGGGATAGTACTTTGGGGGTAGGATAGGTAGGAATGTTACTGATGAGTGATAACAACTGCTTTTCTTGTGGGATTGTGTCTAAATTTCTCCAAAGACTATATGATGACACTCAAATGAATATTCCCTGAGTGTTTACTATCTTTTAGACATGGAACTAGTTGCTGGGGGTGCAAGCATACTCACATAGTTCGGTCTGGTCATGCAAAACGTTCTGTAAACAAACTGCAGTGTACATGTGTAAAACGTATTTGAATGTAAGTCATTCTGGGGCGTGGTCAAGGAAAGCTGGAGGTGATGCTTCATTTAGACCTTGAGGGATCAATTAGGATTTTACCAAGTGGAAAAAATATAAGAACATTTATTCACAAACTGTTTATTTGCAGTTATGATTACTTGAAGAACAGAGAAGTTTACTGAGTCCACAGGACAGGGGACTCTAACTCCTCAACGTTATGGGGACCTTCTGAGAGGAGCATGTTGAGCCAAGACCTGAAGGATGAAGAAAAGCTGGCAGGACAGAGTAATTGGGGAAGATAGTCTCAGCAGAGTGACCAGGAAGGAAATTGAAACAGAAATGGAGAGTAGCTAAGTATGAGGATAAAGAAGTAGACAGGCATTCTTGCAAAGTCTTGTAGCCCGTGGTAAAGATTTAGACTCTCTGAGAGGCAATGGGAAGCCATTTTAAACAGTGAATTAACTTAATCAAACTTACATTTGTTTTTAAAGGAAAGGTATAGGCAGGAATAAAGGCAAGCAGAGGCAGGCAGGCAGGAAGAGAGAGGAGGAAGAAGTGTTTTTAAACTTTTGTTTAGTTGTTCGTTGTGGTGGTTCTCACTGACCCATGACGCAGATGTGGGACATGAACCCAGGACCTTGGGATATATACGCACTGTGCCCAACCCCTGCTGTACCAGGGAGGACCCAAACTTGTATTTTTAAAGCAATGTGACTGCTATGTGATGGAGATTGGATTGGAGAGGCAAAAAAAGATACAGGAGAGTTCAATGATTAGAAGTGATTGCATTTGTCTTAAGAGCTGATTGTGGTTTAAAGTAGCATGTTGGTAGACCATTTTGAGAAATATTTGGGAAGTAGAATAAAACTTTATGATTATTGTGGTGATTATTTATTATTCATTATAATTATGCTAACATTCTTTGGACTCTTAATATTTGCTAGTCACTATACCAATATTACCGCATTTAAACTTCACTTCCAATCTTGATGTTAGAATCTGCTGTTGCCCCTATTTTGTAGGTAGGAAGCTAAAGCTTAGGGATACTAAGTAATCTGCCCCCCAGGTTTCTAGATACACGACCTGGAAATTGGCGCTGTTTACTGAGCTCAGGAACACCACTGAAAAAGCAGATTTGGAAACGAACCATGAATTCAGTTTTGCACCTGTTGAGTTTGAGTTTTCCCTAAGTGAATAAGAAATGTTAACTTAGCTGTCAGTATATGGATCTAGCGCTCAGAAGAGAGGTTTGGTGGTATTATAAATTCAGAGTTGTTAGAGTGGTTGAGTCCTGGGTGTGGATGAAGTCACAGCAAGCGTGTAGGTTGGGAAGAAAAAGGGACCTAGAACTGGTCTCTGAGGTGTGTCACCATTTAAGAACTGGGCAGAGCAGTAAGAGTTTACAACAAAGACTAAGCAATGGTCGCCAGAGAGGTAAGAGGAGTACAAAGAAAATGTGCTGTCACAGAATGAAGACAAAGTATTTCATGAAAGAGGAGAGTTAGCAATTGTATCAAACATTCCTAGGAGGCCAACAGGTAAAATATCCATTAGATTTGGTGACATGGAGATCCTTGGTGATCCCAGTGGGTGCCTATTCCATGTAGTGAGAATGGAAACCATAGTTTGCCTGAGGATGGATGAAAGGTGAAGATTGAAGCCAGCCAGTGTGGATAATTATTTAGGGAAATTCCATTTTGAAAGAAGAAAGTAGTGTTGAGGGGTGTGACTTCCAGAGAGCTTTTCTCTTTTGTTTATTAAACTGTCATGTAGACTAGAATATGTTTAAATTCTTTTGGAAAGGCTGCAGGGAAGAGAAGAGATTGAACATATGGGAAAGAGAGTACTAACAGTAATGTCAGGTTCTTGAGAAGATGGGAAAGAAGAACTGATGGGTTTATGGATTGGTTTATGGTTTATGGTTTGCCTTTGGGAGAAGGCCTGAGTCTTTAGAATTCTATCGTTTTATATCACTTTTGCTTCTAATAAGTCACAGTGCCACTAACATTATCTCAAAAGATCGTATGTTTTTTGTTAGACAATTTGATAGAACTAATATAAGTTCTGATATGCATTCAAAGGAATTCTCTCTTTTTAAGAAGCAAAATCCTTGCATTTTGCATAATTAGCTAGAAGTTTGAAAGATTAAGGTTATGTGAGAAAGGAAAAAAAGAATGCATTTCATCATACTTTTGAGAAATGCTAATCAGTTCATTAAGTTTAGTTGCTAATAAATAAGAGAAAACGTATCTCCCATGAAATTGTGTCAGAAAATGTTAATGAGCAACTAGTTGAGACCTCAGTACATTGTGGATAAAAGTTTAAACTTGTTTTATTCCCCTTTGCTTAGGTTGGCATTATTCCCCTGACTTGCTCATGTCTTAATGCAGGCCCTCCTCACAGTGGGAAGACTGCTTTAGCTGCAAAGATTGCAGAAGAATCCAACTTCCCCTTTATCAAGATCTGTTCTCCTGATAAGATGATTGGCTTTTCTGAGACAGCCAAGTGTCAGGCCATGAAGAAGGTATTAAGATTTCTGCTTTCATTTTAATTACCTATCTCTTAGAGGGTGTGTGTGTGTGTATGCGCACACGTGCGTACACACACGTGTACGTATATATCTTTGTACGTGTGTGTACATATGTGTATATGTGTATATACACACACGTGTATACGTGTATATATATATATATATAAATGAATATATTAGAGAACACCAACTACGTTCTTCTCATGTAGAACTTACCAGAATGTGCGGGAGGGAACAACGACTCTTTGAGATATGTTTAACTTTGTAATGCGTTTTTATTAGGGTACCTTTACCACCAATTATTCTTTATTATACATTATGATTAATTTCATTTCTAAGTTTGTGTCAACTTCTGTGAATGAAAGATCACAGATAAGTGTTGGGCAGAGCGGGGCAAATTCGCTTAGGGTTTTTTTTTTAAGTTCTTTTATTGTTGTGCACAGACTGTTTAGGGCCAGTTGAGTTGACTTAGAGTTTGGGAAAAAACAGAGGCATCTCTTTGGGAAGAGCCTCAAAGCCCCTACAAAAGGATGGTGTGGTGATTAAAGCATAAACCAGTCTGCTTGGCAGCGTCAGACAGTCTTCATCCTTCTTCCTTTCTCCAAATGCCTTTTTTGGCATCTTCTCAATATGGCAGCTTTGAACTAGTGGTAGAAGTAAAAACCAGCACAGAATTGAATCGTGGAAGTGAAGGGGCTCCAAGACCACGCCATCTAACTCTTGTGTTGGTGTGCGTGCCGCCTAAGGCATCTGCATTGGTGAGTGGCGGCTCCTGAAAGCAGTGACAGCGTGAAAGTCACTGAAGACTCTGAATGGCTGTCATCTCACTCAGTGCCCAGTGTCTCCATTGATACTCTGCTTTTCTGTGCTCCTTGACAGTAAAGAAAACATTTTTTTGAAGAAGCACTCCATTTTTATTTTTGTTTAGTTGTCACTCTGGTAGGTCACCCCCACCCCCAACTGGCACTCAAACCCAGGGGTATGTGGCCTGCATCCCTCAGAGGCGATTCACCTAACTGCTGGTCCATCAGGGCGCACCAAGAAAGAATTTTTAAGAAGCATTTATTTTTTTTGAAGGAAAGGAAAGAGAAAATGAAGCAGCATCTCTCTTTATTTTAGTTTTCACCCTGGTACCAGGTTGCAAACCCTGGTCCTTGGGTTTTACGTGGTCTGCATAGCAGCATCTCAGCCGCCTAAGCCACAACGTTTTGCCCAAGAAATTATTTTTTATGTCTAGCTGTAATATTTTCTCTTCAATTGCTGTTTTCATCAATGTGAGCCACCAGAAGTTAAAGAGTTATGGAGCAACCAGAATTCAGGGAGAGACTTGAGGGTGGGAGGGCTTGCTCTCCAGTGAACGCAGCTCAGACTTTGCCCCTGGTGCCTAAGCTCCCACTTTTTAAACTAGAGGACAGACTTCCTTCAGTCCTTCTTTAGAGAAGAGATTGAAGAGGAAAAATATATTTAAAAAGAAGCAGCCTCCCCCAAAATTTATCTTCGTGAATTGAGTCTCTTGTTTGTGCAAGTGACTGAAGATTGTGTGGGGCCTTGAAATGGATGAAGGAGGCAGAGTTTGTGGCAGGATCCCAACTGTACACTCTGAAATGTCAAGATAAATATTCTCCTTTATTTGAAATTGAGTGTGAAAGGGAAGGAAATGTGGCCAGACACAAAAAGAACTTCAATATTAGAGTTTAGTTTGTGTCAGAGGTGAAACCAGCAGTATCTACCCTTCCTGGGACAATCTGGACAGAATAACTGTCCTTAACATAGGCTGGGGATGTTTTTCTTTGTTTTTTTCCTTCTAAAGGGAACCCTGAAGTCACTTCTTCTTTTAATAATAACCCTTGGAATCTGTGGCCATTGGATTTACTATTTTGTTGAACAACTAATTCAATCTGTATGTCCCTCCTCTCTATCCCTGATACTTATTCAGAAACAGTAGTCTTGTGCATATGGTGAGCGACTGCATTGCTTTCCCCAGATGCCAGCTTCTACCTCAGATATACTGAGATGTGGGTGGATGGTCCTAGTTTTTCTATAAAGTTTTTTAAAAGTACTTTATGCTCCTGTAGATCAAAGCTGCTTTGTAAGTATGAGATATTATCATTTTTATTATTTTAATCTCTTGCAAATTGACTTGAGGGGGGAAGGTAATATGTGCTGATTTTAGAGGCTTAAATGGTTAAATTAATGGCTTAATAACTTATGATTTAATCTTTAAATTGTTGAAGCCTTTCAAGGTAGAATTTTAGATGAGTGGAAGGTTAAGAAATATAAAAAGTGTCTATACAAGCTTACTCCAAGTTGTTTCGATTCATGATTCACTGTCTGTATCACCCAGGCACCCTTAAGGTTACAAAAGTTATCCTGTTTCTGCAGTGTGAAAATTCATATTCAGACTTTTTGGTTTTCCATGGGGGAACTTTTATTCTCTGTAACAAAAGTACAGAACAGAGAAAAGAATGAAGCTTAGGTATTTCAGAAATATATTCGAAATACTACAAAGACTTTCCCTGCAAATATTTTTTACATTGTTGCCTAATGATAGGTTGACAGAAGCCTGAGGGCTCAAACCAGTTTAAAGATGCTGCAGTCTTCCAGGTTGCTCTAGAGAATGAAATAGAAATGCCATTGTTTAGCAGTTCTGGTCTACCTCCCACCACTGTTCTCTTCCCCATGTTTAGTGTAGGAGGGGAAGATTTTTTTCCCTCTCCATTTCTTTATCATTCTGGAGAGGACATGTTTCTCCTTGTCCACTGCTTCACCCTCAGCAAATGCAATTCTTCCTTATTACAAAAATCATTTAGAAAATATGGACAAGAACCTGGAGGGAAAAAAATGAATTCACATTTGACCTGCAATTTTATGCTCTACTCATACACAAATTATATATTGGGGATCATAGTGGATGTATTATTTTAAACCTGCTTTTTCTCCCTTAAAATATTATGAATTTTTCAATACTATTAAAATCTATCTCAATAGTATGTTAAATTATAGCTGTATCATATCCATGTAAACAATCCCTTTTTGTTGAACATTTAGGTTGTTTCCTGGGTTTTGTTGTTTATGATTGTAAATAATATTCTGTACAACGGTCAAACTAGAGAAATTACTGTCCCCGTTTTCTTTTTAGATTTTTCTCAGAGTAACGTCATATTGCACTGGCTGAGAACTTGGGCTTAGGGCTCAAATGGATCTAAGTTTGATTCTCTGCTCCACCATGCTTACCAACTCCGGTAGTCAACCTATACACCTCTGCTTTCTCATTTATACAGTGAAGATAATATTAATCATAGGCTTATAACAAAAATTAAATGAGATGGTAATGTATGTAAAGTATCACAGTGTTTTAGGATATACTGTTTGTTTAATAATGTATAGTGGTTATTTTTACTTATTGTCCATACATTTCTGGTTGTTTCTTTAGGATAAACTCTCGAATTGGGACTGCTAAAGTGAAGATACGACTTTTAAAAGTGTCTGATAAATATTGCTATCAGACTTATGTAAAAATCCTAATGATTTATAAAGCCACATCTATTTTATTTTAATTTTATTTTCTTTTATAAAGGAAAGGTGCAGGCAGGAGTAGGCAAGTATGCAGGCAGGCAGGGAAAAGGGGAAGAAGCAGTTTATTTATTTTTCATTTTAGTTGTTCACACTGACTGTTCCCCTGGGACCCAGTACTAGAACCCAGGGCTCAGTGGCCTGCGCTCCTTTGGAGGAGCTACCCAACCAGGACACACCAGTAAAACCCACATCTTTAGAAAGTTGTATCAATTTACACTTGGCAGCTTGAACTTCTACCCACATTTGATATTACCAAAATATTTATTGCCAATTTGATAGGTAAAATATTGACTATTTTTCTTCAGCTACATTTTAATGACAAAATGCTAAATTTTAATGACTTTTTGAAGTGTTTTGCAGTGGCAATAGATTGTGAAACTCAGAAATATGTAACTAATTTTTAGCTAAGAAAGACGGTCTGAATAATCAACTCATAGAATATACTTACACAGTTTATTACTTAAATGAAGAGGCAAGAGTTTTTGTTAGTAGAGAGAACTACCCTGATTGCTTAAGTGTGCATCAAAGATTTTATTGGAGTTAGGCTCTTGCTTCTGTTCTCATATGATGATGCTAAAATGTGACAAAGTATGTTTATTCTCAGTTAATGTAAAATTCACCTTCTAAATCTCTTATTTTACTTCCTTTCTCCACAGATGAATTTCTCAAAAATTCTGTATGAGATATTATCTTCACATTAGAGGGAGGGTAAACTATATTCCACTGAGATATTTAAAGTATTCCTGCATGGTCCTCTTCTCCCCAGTTTTATGTTTGCTCACTCCATTCTATTTAAAAATTTTTAATTCCTTTATCTATTTTTGCACATATACTTTTTAAAAATCTGTTTCACTAGTTTATTAGTGTATTAAATAAACAAAAGAACAAAGCAGTAGAATTCAATTTTAATTAATTACCTAATCTTAAAATGAAATAGAACAATCTGATGTGACCAAATTGGACAAAATTAGGTTAAACTATCAGTAATTTATAAAACCATACCCATTAGTAAGATAATATAGTCCTGTTTTTTTAAAGGACTGGAAATTAATGGAAGAAATTTTTTCCTTTCCACTAGCTTTGCAAGAAAGAAATAATCTTCTTTGAATATCCTCCTATAAATCCCACTGCAAATTGTGGTCTGCAGAGAACAGAATCATGGTGCCTAATCCTCCTCTTTTCAGGTTTGAGTCCACACAAAGAGCAGAGCTGGAAATTGGATCTTTTGACAGCAGTTACTAAGCAACAGAATTTGGACGTTTTGGGTTAACATCCTAATATATCATGTAGCTGATTTGTTGAAGTTTATGCGTGTGTTCACTGAGAGGAGGGGACACTCCGGAAGTGACCACAAGTCCCTGCATGGCTGGGTGGGGCCGAGGGGGCGCTTGTTTTTGTTTGGTCTGGTCCACTTGGGCTCTCGGTGTTTGTATCTGCTTGGCATATAAAGGAGCGCGGTGTAGGTCTTCAGAAGAACTTTCAGACCTTGTGACATTTGATGCTATTAAGAATACCCCACTCTATGGCTCATCTTATGTGGAAATATAAGAATTTTTCCTGAAAAGCAGGGAGAGCAAATAAGGGATTTTAAGGTCATTCCAGGAAGCTTTAGTGCTTTGCCAAAAGTTTAGGTCCACTTCCCGAGGCAGTTTCATTAGGAGACAGCTAATGTTTGCTTGGTCTACTCCCAAGTTATTTTTAGAAACTAGAGATTATTACTGATAGCACCCATTTGAATTTGCTCATTTACGTTTTTATGTGCTACCAAATATGATTAGAGTATGCTTTCAACTAATTGCTGACAGATTTACTACATTAGGGATTTTCTAAATCATCAGATTCCTACTGTCATCAGATGACGACTAACTAGGCACTTCAGAATTGAGATGAACTCTTTCAGCCCCAAAGAGCCAGAGAATTTGGCTTCCCTCACCTCAGCATACTGAGAAGGTCATAGAAGATGGAGGACAGACTCTACTTAGAATATGCTTTGCTGTGGTTTGTGATTCTGAAAGGCTGGGATTAACATGGAGCTGAGCTGGCGTGTTCCCATTTGTATTCATGCAGACTCCAGTCTGCAGCCGCCCCTCCCCTACACACAGGTGGCTCCCAGCCTGTCTGAAGATTCCAGAAGTAGGCTCTCTGCCTTGAGCACTTGCAGTGTCCTTGATGGGGAGGGCCATGCTCAGACCGGCTCCTTCCTGTGTGGCAAGAGCCCAACAGCTCCTTTACCTCTCTGCTTCGATGCGTCCTGCAGGCCTCGAACCCAGGTGTCTCTTGTGACCCACCGTTGCATGCTAATAGTAATCCAGAGTTTAATGATGATAGTCACACGTGCACAGCTAGAGATACAGGAGTCTGTTTTCTAAAGCTGTTCTTCCTCTTGTCGAAAAGCCCTGTCATGATTTCCATGGGGGCTGCTGTCACTCCTTTCCACCTCTTTGTCCTTCAGTTCTTCGCATTCTTTTTCTCATGCCTCCTCTTGCAGACTTCTCAGCTGACTCAGACCCTGCATGTGAGCTGATGGTACTGCCTGCCCTCCAGGAAACTCCCTGATGAAACGAGGATGACCACACATTCCAGTTGTTTTGAGCAATACTGGTTTTTACTTGCTGTTCCAGGGTGATTCCTAATAGCTCCCCACTTTCAAGTGTCCTGGTTTGCATGACAACGTATATGATCCCCAACTGATAACCTCTCCAACAAGAAAAGGCTTGAATATCATACTTTTATCTTTCTAAATGAGAGGAGCAGAATTTAAATTAGTTTTTTAAAGAGTCTGTACGAGTCACCCAGCTTCAGCCCACCTGGCTAACTATTGTTTTGGCTTCACTTGATCTCGCGCAGGCACCACTGCACGCTCTTTCTGGTGGAAGTTTGGCACATCAGCTGTAGTCATCTAGCTGGGCGGTTTGTGCAATTTTGCTTTTTCTGTACCTTTCCTTCTAGTACCTCTTCTTACCAGGTTTACCCACCTAAAACTGTGGGAGAACTTCCCAGCTCAGTACAAGTAGCTCACTTAAATTTTAACCCAGCTAATCTCCTGCGCTTTCCAGATCAAATTGAGTATCGTCTGAGAAAATGCTTCCTGGGGGCTGGGCCAGGAAGCCAGGAGTGGAAGGGGTGAGACCAGGCAGAAAACATGAATCTGGGGTAAGAGTGATGACTTATGTTACAGCAGTGACTAGATAAGGAAAAGAATGTGTGGAAGAAGTGAAAGGGGTGTGTGCATTTAAATTAGAGCAGAGTTGCTACTTGAAGCTGGTCAAGTTACAACTGGAATTGCACAGCCTTTGTCATGGTTAGTATGTTGTTAAGAGTTAGCTGTGAACATTCCTTTCCCCATGATGGTAATTAGTACATTAAGAACCATTTAAAAAAAAAACAAAAAACACCTTGCTTTACATCAAATGACTGCTCTGGATAATTTCTTCTAAAATGTTGCAGGGAGCGCAGGTAGTCGACTGTGAAGAGATGGCAATGTGTCATGATCACAGTGTCTGCGACAAGTGGGTGAGACTACAAGCCAGTCTCTCATCAGGTTAGACCCCAGCTGTGCCCTCAGGTCCCTGTACCTGCAAGCTCTGTGCTGTTTTGAGACAGGAGGCCGATTCAGGAAGAGGATAGGGCTACTCTTCTCCAAGTGGCTAGTCCGTGACAGCCCAGGCTCCTGTGACTCACCCGCAGTGTTATAGCCTGACGGACTTCATATGCTTGAGCGGAATTTGTAGAATTCTGAAAAATGTTTTGAAGAGCAAAACGTTATTTTCAATGACTGCTTGAAATCCCGGAATGTGTGGGGTACTACAATGACTGTTACATTGACTTGTCCAGTCTTCAAAACTAGTAAAGAAACACTTGGAACTGCTTCCAAACCTGTCCATTTCCTTGAATTCGTCAACTCAGAACCAAAATGACCCATCATTATATACTGAGAGTCTGAGATAAATATTATTTTCCCATTTACCCCACACACACCTTTTTTTAAGGGGATGAAGAGGTGAAAAGCTCTTTTCTCCCTGCTCTTTTGATTCGTCCCAAACCAGCTTCTCCTCTGTTCTCCACTTCAGTTGCCAAACCAGGAAGGATCCTCCACTGCTGTCTGCCTCCCCACACTCATTCATTCACTAAGTCCTTTCAGTTCTGCCTCCTAAATGTCTCTGGAATCCTGCCACTTCTCAGGACACTCAGTTCCCTTCCCACTTCCAGGCCACCATTTTCTCTCACACATCCAACAGAAAAAATGTTTCTAAAATTAAACCTGAAATGAAGCTCGTAAGACCCTCCATGTCCAGGAACTTTCATCACCTCTGATTCTATCTCTTCTCCACTACTTCCACACATAGCACCCAGCACCTCTTCTTTTGAATTCTTACTGACTGTGTTGGTTCCTGCCGGGCTCCTGAATTTCCTCATCTCTGTGTCCCCTTATATCCACGACACTGCACAGAGCACTTTCTTCCTTGTTTTCCGCTGGGTGTTCATCCTTCGGGTCTCAGTTTGAATGTCACTTCTTAAATCTAGGAGCTCATTGTTGGCTTTGTAAGCACCCGTGTCCATCATGAGCTAAGTGATTGTTGCCATAATGAACAATTGCAAAGTGTCAGTGGCTTAGCACAGGGGAGTTTGTTTCTTGCTCACACTGCATGTCCTTCATGGCTCAGAGGGGGTCTCTGCCCACTGCAGTTTCTCAGACACGCAAGCGAATAGCTCATTGGAAGTCCTGTCTCACATGTGATTTCGCAGTAGCCAAGGCATGTAGGGTAATGGGAATGTAGTAAATCATGTAGTGACTCGTAAAGCTTCTAGCAGAAAGTGATACAGTTCTACTCACATTTCATTAACCAAAGCAAGTGCCATGATCACCCGCACAATTTAAGAGGGGTAGGGAAACACAGTCCTACCACACGCCAGAGGGTGTGCATCCCCAGTGACTGCCACAGCTGTATGCCACCAGGTTAGCATAATAATGTCCTGCTTTAGTGTGGTTACATGTGCCCGCTTCCCCCTTTCGTGAAGGTAGAATCATAGTTCTTATTCATCACTCCTTTCATTGCCTCCATTAATGCTTGACACGTAACAGAAATTCAACATATTTGTTGAGTGAAAGAGTAGCACAAATTCCAAGATTCAGTCCTTAGCCCTTTATTCTCCTGCCTCCACTATTTCTCCTTAAAGACCTCATCCCTTCTCATGGTGGCAGCAGTCCCTGCCCTATGGGCAATTTTCGTATTCTGACTTCAGTCAGACCTCTCCAGCTACTTAATTGATATTCCTACTCTAATTTTCAATGTTAATTTATTCTTTCAGTAACTACTTATTACTTTTTGAACAGTATTACTTTTTGAACAGGAAAGCAACAGAGGTCTTTCAGGCATGCATACCGCAAACATTAAGACCCTAAAAATAATACTGAGGAGGACAATGCCTACCTTAAAAACAGAGAGTATTGAGGAAGAAGTTACCATTGTATTGTCAATTGAACTGCTCTTTTGGGGTAGGGTTTTTTTGTTTGTTTGGTTAGTGTTCCCATGTGCAAGGATGACTGTTGAGTATAGAAAAGACTATATAACTAATTTTTTTTTTTTAAAGGAAAGGTACAGGCAAGAATGTAGGCAAGTAAACAGGCAGGCAGGAAGAGAGGAAGAAGCAGCATTTATTTTATTTAGTTGTTCACACTGGTTGCTGCATGCCCACCCCACCTGGGACCTGAACCCAGGGATGTGTAGCCTGCATCCTTCGAAAACAGTTATCCTGACCACTGCTCCATCAGGGCTCACCTATGTAACTAGTTTGATATTTAAACTAAAATTTAATATATTGACAACAAAAGAAACCATCACCAAAACCAAAAGGAAACCTATTGACTGAGAGAAGATATTTGCATTCCACATTTCTGACAAAAGCTTAATATCTAAGATATATAAAGAACTCACAAAACTCAACAACAGAAGAACAGGCAATCCAATCAAAAAATGGGAGGAGGAATTAGAGAGACACTTTTCTGAAGAGGATACACAGATGGTCAACAGGCACATGAAATTATGTTCCTACTCTCTGGCTATCAGGGAAATGCAAATTAAAACAACAATGAGATATCACCTTACACGTGAAAGACTGGCTATTACCCACAAGTCTGGAAACAACAAATGCTGGTGAGGATGTGGAGAAAAGGGAAAACTTTTCTGCTGTTGGTGGGAGTGCAAATTGGTACAATCTCTAGGGGGAACAGTTTGGAGATTCCTCAAAAAAACTGAAGATGGAAATCCCATATGATCCACTTCTGGGCATCTACCCAAAACATACAAAAGCACCCATCTGCCGAGGTGTTTGTATCTCATGTTTATTATGGTCCTGTTCCCACTAGCTAAGAACTGAAAATTATCTAAGTGCCCAACACCGGATGAATGGATAGAGAAGATGTGGTCCATATATACAATGGAACACTACACAGCCCTTAGGAGAGATGAAACCCTGTCATGTGAATCAACATGGATGGAACTAGAGGGGATGATGCTAAGTGAAATAAGTCAGAGGAAGAAAGATAGATACCAGATGACCTCACTCATAGGTGGAATGTGCACGCACAAAACAAAGGAACAGATAAAACATAACCAAGCCTGAAACATTTGCAAAAGAACTGAGGTGACCGAAAGGGAATAGGGTGGGCGGGGGCACATGGTGGCAGAGCCCACTGGACAATGGGGAAGAACACTTGGTGATTTGGTGGAGAGCAGGATGTGTTGAAATATATCTCAGAAGTGGGGAACCTACACATAGGAAATTATTTTAATGTGTAGAATATGTACAATAAAAAATATATGAAACAAAAAAATTCAACATATTAAAGTAATGTAATTTAAAACCTAGTTTCTTGGCACGAAACTTAATCTTTTGTTTCAAAGAGAAGAAGGAAGGAAAAAGGGAAGGAGAGTGGGGAAGAAGAATCATTTTTAAGTTTCGTTTTGGACCCCGCCCACATGCCATCAAGAACCTGGTCCCTGTGCTTCGCGTGGTCCACAGCGCCGCCATCCTAGCAGTCTGAGACACAGGAACCTTAAACTTGAAGAAAGTCCGCTTAAATCTTTTAGTCTATGAATAAGCTCAGTAAATTTCAGCAGCTATTTAAAAGGGGACTTTTATAGTTACATTTCTTTAAATATTTTAAATTACATTTATGCATTTAAAGTATTTTATTTTCTCTTTGAAATACTTTAGTTGTTTTTTCTAACAAACAAAACAGTCTGTTTCAAAGTAAAACTATAATTATATTTATTTAATAATTAATAACATAAACATAGTGAATCTTAGATTCTTTACCATCTGTAAGGCTATTAAAATTTTCTTTTACCATCTAACATAAAAGTTTATGAAAATTAATTATTCAATTTCATAGTTTAATTAACCTAGCAAGGCTAATCTATTCATCTAATATGGTAAATTATCTTGTTAGAAATATTTTAAAAACCAAGCATGCACAGATTGTCTGTAAACTTAACATGTTAAAACATTAACATTGTAGGTTTGATTTATTTCTGTATCTGATTCTTCATCTTCTGTAGTTAAAAGATACCCACTAGGGAATATTACACCATCCAAGCAAGATGGGGAGGAATGGTTATCGCCTTGGTGTGCTGAGGTTACTTACCAGCCAGAGAGATTGCCCTGGCTGGCGCAAGTTAATTTTTGCAAATGACACCAGAGGGTCGCACCGAGTATCATGTGCAGGTCTAGAGTGGGAACCCCTAACATTTACAGAAAGACTGGTTTCAAGGCCTTGGGCATTTTATGTCCAACTTATACATAAATTAACTCTTCTTATCGGGCTAGAAATTGCTACATCCCTGTCAGGGTATAACCACATCCTTTACTGCTTGCTTTAATTTGCATTTCTTTGCCTGGTTCTAAAGATAGAAGTGGAGCTATCTGATCCTCTATATTCAACTTTAATTCTTTCATAAACACTTTTACATTCTAGTCTTTTGTGTAGGTGGGATTCTGTTCTTTCAGTATTATACCTGCCTAACAGGCCACAGTTCTTACAGAAAATAAATGATGTCCCAGTTTATTCTGCATGTCACAGCCCTAAAGTCACGCTCCTGACATAGGAGAGACCACTGTGATGAGCTTAGATGGGGTTTAGCTTGGTTAGTGACCCGCTGTTCTTCACATGCCCACTGTGACCCTTCAGAGCTTCCCTCAGCTGTGATCCAGTTGTGTCAACTTGGGAAAATCATTTAACTGCTTTGGGTCTCAATTTCCTCAGTTTTCAAATTGCAAGGTTTGCAATTTTAGTCCTAAAATCCTATGATCAGATTCTAACTTAGTGCAGTCTGAAATATTGGTGGTGGACTATGCTTTGTTTAAGCATTGCTCAAGAATTAACTGAATTTGATCTTCTTGAAAATTGTCATAATTATGGAGGGCAGTGAGATAATAAATGGTTTTGCTTTCTTCCAGATCTTTGATGATGCCTACAAATCCCAGCTCAGTTGTGTGGTTGTGGATGACATTGAGAGACTGCTTGGTGAGTCATAACTTTGCCATTGTACTATCTTTGAACATTACAGCTAATGTCTCACAAATTACAAGAGAAAAATGAGGGGTATTTATAAACTACAGGGCAATTCCAATATCTTCCTTTGTCCTACAAGAAAATCTAACATTATCTCTTACATCTGAAGTCAGTGATGGCACTCATATTAAATATGCCTTATGACCGTAAAATAAACTGCTTTGGTAAGGGCCTATGTCTCATATTATTTTGTATCTTCCACAGGCTCCCTGCACCTCATAGGTGAATAGTTAATTTTTGTTGCTGGATATATTTGTTATTTAATACCTCTGAACTGTGTGTAGCTCAGAGGTTCCACCTGTGAACTTTGACAGAACTAATGAAAGAAGGATTTAGGATTGGAATGAAATCAACAGATTAGCTCTAGCACGTAGGATGGAAGTTGTAAGCTCTTTCTACCTGTTTCTGCTCTCATAAAAACAGGTTGCATTGCCCTCTTATCCCACAGAGTAACAGTGAAAATAAAAATGGGATGATAATGTTAAAAGCATTCTGTAAGTTGAAAGTGTTCTGTAGTCATTTATTAAATATTTTTTAAACGTCCCCTGTTAAACTCCTATTTAAGTGCACTCCTATAGGATTAAAAAGATTAAGATAGTCCTCGCCCTCGACTTGCAAGGTATTATCTTCAAGTGATACCAAAGAAGTGCCATTACTCTTACATTTTATTTCATAGAAAAAAAATAGCCTAACTATTCTTACTACGTTTCCCCCATGATTTTCAGCCTGTCTTTAGGTCTTCTGTTATTTGTTTTGTTGTTTCCTAAGGCAATGTTTGTTATAAAAAGTAAAGCAGGTGTGTCTGTGTGGTAGGTTTAAATTGATAGTTTTATCTAGTGGCCTGGGTTTTTAGTTTGCTGTTTTTGATACATTTCAGCTCAGTTTATAGGATTATTTCTTTAAAAGCATTTAGGCCATACTCATAGCTCTGTGTAAATTCCTTTATCTAAACACAATTGAGATGTGTGGTCATAGCAACGCTACTGTGTCAGGAATGTGTGCCCTCCTGAGTATATTTTCACTTGTATGCATAGTTATTATCTGTACTCATTTCTTTATTCCACATGCATTTGCTGAGCTCTTACTACTGTGCTAGAATCATAGAATTTCAGAAAAACAAAATGCTGCCCTTACAACAGACACTGGCAAAAAAAGTGATACAAAGAAGAAAATCCATGTGCTCTGGATATTCAGGAAAGGGAAGTATCACTTTTGACTGGCGGGGACAGATGCCTGGAGGAGCTCTGTGCACAGGGGAAGGGCCAAGTGCAAAAGACAGAAAGCTGAGGAGGGGCATTTGTGCTGACTCCGGAAGGGTTGGTCATTTAACAAGGGCAAAGTTCCTTCAGAAGGGTTTCTGTTCTTACCCATCTGAGGACTAATCTTAGTGGCGCTACAGTCATTTCAGTTACATTGAAAGACCTCATGGACACAATATTACTTGCTATTTCCTTCCTCAACCTATTTTTCTAAGACCATGTTTTGTTGCCTGTATCCTTCTCTGTATTACCATGGTTTGCAGTAATTTCTTGGAAATGCTCCATATAGACACTTGGGATTTTATTCCACTTTAAAGGGAAAAAAAAACAAACCAAACAACTCTGAGTACTAGACAAAGTTGTCTTCATGAACTTAAACTGAATATTAAGAAACTTTTAAAATATTTTTTTACAGTTAAGAATTCTTATGTAGTTTTCTAAGCATTTAAGTTATTGGAGATATTTTTTCTTATTGCTAGTTGTGTTACTTATTTAGGACTGTAATTACTCTTAACAGGAAAATCTGAATGTTTGGAATATGTACATATGTCTATAAAATTCCTAAACACAGCAATATTTCTCTTCCAGATTATGTCCCTATTGGCCCTCGATTTTCTAATCTGGTATTACAGGCTCTTCTGGTGTTACTGAAAAAGGCACCTCCTCAGGTAAATATAAAATAGTAACATTTTCACAGAGTTTTTCCAGTAAATGGCAGATAACAGTTCATGCGCCTAAACAAGGTGTCATCAACCTAAAAACCTGCTGTTGAAGGAGTTTTGAAAGATCATCCGGTCTAGCTTTGTAACGTAAGGCAAATGGTTTTCTTAACAATCAGAGAAGTTTTTGACTTGCGTTTTTGAATATCTCAAAATCTCACAGTTTCTATTAGTTTCCTGTTGTATAGTTCGATACCAGATTACTGCCCCTCCACCTCCCAGGAAGAGTTAGAATATTTATGGAGAAGGAAGTAAATTCATGTTCCCATTGGTTTCATTTATCATTTACTAAGAAATTGTATTTAGAGAAATTTAAGTTTATTTCCAATAGGCAGATTTGGTTTCAATTTTTATTGATGAACTTGAGTTATTTCTCCCCTCTTACGTAGCTCTTTTGTTGAGTGAGTTTCTAGCGAGGCTCTTGGTTCATGTGGTGGCATTTCTTCTGCTGTAGCTATTGAAGACTGGTGACTTGATAGCTAACTCATTTAAAACTAACCTTAGAGGACTGGTTCAGGATGTAGCGGCTGCCAGGGTGTGTTTGGGTGACACAGACACAGGTGGTCTGGATGGAGTCTGTGCGCTGTGCCCTTAAAGAAAGGCCGGTCAAAGGCAGATACAAAGGGGTTAGGTACTAACTTGAAAAACGTCTTAGTGACTGTTGGGGAGTCTCCTATATGAAGTTGGAGATAAACTAAGCTCTATGGAAAGTCATGGTAAGGGGGTGAATCTAATTTTTCAATCAAAGCTGTATGTATGCTTATTAGACCGAAAGGGAAAGGTCTCGCTTTGATTTTCTATGATGTGTGTGTGTTTTATTTCTAGAATAATGAAAAGAAACATGACCTACAACAACCTTGAATATATATCTCTATATATAGATGTATGTCAAAAGATTTTTAAATCATCATTCCATAAACTATATTTTCAGTAATTGGAGTTTAGCTTCTACTACGGCTGAAGTTAGACAAATAAACTTTTTTCTCTTCTCTGATTCCTTCAGTAAATCTCTAAGTTGATATCCAAAGTTTCTGGAGCAAAAATACATTTCTCCCCAGTATCCATCATCTGTTTATCCATCCACCTACCTATCACATTAAAAGAATGATTTTTTGAATGAAATCAACATTTTAAAAATGATTAGACTGGGTGACTTTCCCAGGCATTTAAATGTATTTCTTATAATTATTTTTTAGTTAAAAAATTTACACTAAAAGGCATTTGAGACAGGGAAGAATAATTTTTCAGTGTTATCTTTTAAACTGCTTGTCCTTTAATTTACATTGTTAAAAACTGTTCTGATTGATTAAACACATAAATGCTAGCTGAGCATTATTTGTCATCTAAAATAGATACAGTTCAATATAAATAGAACATATTAAATGGGATGTGTCTTGTGGCTCAGGTGGCTAAGACTTTGGCGTGCAGATCATGTAAAGCCCAAGGACCAGTTCTGAGACCCAGAGCCCTGGGTGAAAAGCCAAAAAGAAATAAAGAAATAGAGATCTTTCCTTCCTTCCTCCCTCCCTCCCTCCCTCCTTACTTAAAATGCTTCTTCCTCCTCAACTTTTCTTCCTTCCTTACTTGCCAAAAAAATTTTTTAAAGGCCGTATTAAATGATCTGCAACATTTTTATTAAAATGATTTAGGAATAACTTTGTGTTTCATGAAAATAATTATAAGACAATTGTGGAAAGGAGCATTATCTCATGCCTTTAAGTTTTACAGCATCCAAGTGAGAGGATTATACACATGCACTTTATGACTAGCTTATTCAGTAAAAACATACACAGCGAGCTTATTCAAAACATTTTGAGTGTACCCTCATTTGTGGGATTAAGCATTTTAGTATTGTTGCAGCTTATAGTTGGACAAGGTATGATTAACATGAAAACATTCAAAAAATGAGTGAAGTTCAGATGGCCAGAAAAGATACTCAGCTTCATTAACTCTTAGAGAAACGCGAATTAGAGCCTCAGTGAGATACCACTTCATAACTGGGATGACTGTAATCAAAAAGTCACTGTAGTAGGAATATAAAAATTGTGCTTCTGTTGGAAAAGTTTAGCAGTTCCTCAAAAAGTTAAGATAGTTGCCATATGACTCAGTGATCCTTATGAGTATATACCTAAAATAAATGAAAATATATGTCCACGCAAAGCTTTTTACATGACTGTTCATAACAGCATTTTTCATATGAGACAAAAAGTGGAAAAATCCAAATTTCCATCAAATAAAATGTGGTATGTACATACAGTGGAATTTTATCAGAATCAAGAGGAATAAAGTACTGATATTTGCTATAACGTGGGTGAACCTTGAAAATATGCTGAACAAGGGACGCTTGTCGTGAAGATTTACATATTGTGCCATCCCATTTATCGGAAAAGTGCAGAATTGGCAAATCTATAAAGACAGAAAGTAGATGAGCAGTTGCCTGGGACTGGGTGAACAGGAGAAGGACAGTGACTGCTAATGGGGGTGACGACAGTGTCACAGAATTGGGTGTGGTGATGGGTGCAGATACAGTGAATAAACTAACAACCACTGAGCTGTACACCTTCAGTCAATGTGCTATATGAATTCTCTCAATAAAATGGATACTCCTTCCCCCAAAACAGATTGTTTCAGAGGTGCCTAAATGATGACAGGAAGGTTGTCTGGAGAACTAGAAGTAAGAAGCAAACATCCGCAGTACGTGGCCTAACTTAGGGAAAACCTCGGAAACAGGAATTAGATCATGAACAAAGACAGGTGGAATGAATTTCTCTAAGGACTGAGCAGGGAGGATATAGGAATATGTACGAAGTAAAAGGTAGATTTGGTTGCCTTAGTGATTAGGGATGGCAGGGATTCTCTTTTAAGAGGATACCAGCCTGTCATTAATCAGCATTGGTGGCTGACCTGGACTGCTGAAGGATGCACTGTATAAATGAACTAGAGGAAGAAAAAATTAACATTTAAAATATTTCTAGTTGGCATCTATTAAACAAAAATATAATATGCTTTCTCTTTCCCACCTGCCTTTTAAATGACTTTGTATTCTCTCAGGAAAATAAGGGAACAATTTCAACTGATCCAGTGTCAGAAATATTTGTCATCCTTGAACAGAAGCATTCATTTCACTAAGCCATTATCAGAGAGGTTTTTCATGCATTTTCAATTAAATATTGAAAGTAAACAAATCTGAATGTTGTAGAGTTGTACAGTATGGTGGAAAACTATTATGACTGTCAAGAAGACAAAAGTTGCAGCCATTTTTCTTTGAAAAGATGAGCTGAACATGTATACAATGCAGTCGTCTTATCAGTCACAGAATCCTTCATTTTGCATTTGTTGTAACGCCGGTGTGCCGCGAAAAAATTGCGTGTGCGTGTGAGCACATGCTCACATGAAAGGCTCCCTTCAGGGGCACTAGTTGTTAGGTATCAGGATACTCTTTTCTACTTCTCCCCTCCCCCACGCCCCTCCCTCGGTGTAAATTGGCTTATTACAACTGCTTCACAGGCCTTCCTTTTTTCCCTTTGTCATCGCTTTGGTCTTGGATTTTCAGTGTAAGACTAAAAATTCAAGTCAGATTTCAGTTACTAGGATAATTTTCTTTGAATTTTAAATTTTTCTAAGTAAATGCATAGATTTTTAATGAACCTGGTATTCAGTGGATTTGCTTTAAATTTAGCTGGAGAGTTAATTTCATGATTGATTTATTAGCCCTTTGAGAGTATAAAAAGTGCTATCTGCAGTTCATGAAGACTGAAAAACATCATCACATTTTGTTTCGCATCTTTTTAAAACCAATTAAAAGCTTTTCTAAAATGGATTGAACAGGAGAAAATAAAACATGTTGCCTAGGTCTTTATTTCAATCAAGTTTGCCTGTGTTCTGCAGGAGAAGAGCTGGAGGGGGGCAGAGAAACTGAAAAGGGCTGCCCCAGCAGGGAGCCACGCCGGAGAAAAGGCCTGCTCTGAGAACTCAGCAGCAGCTCAGAAAGCTCCCAGCCTGCTTCATCTACATGCAGAGTCACACAAGGCCTGGGGGTGCTCACCGTCCCCACAGAGGTTTCACATGTGCTTCCCTGCTGATTCCTGTGAAAAGCTAACAATTGGCTTGGAGGGTAAAAGACCACTGCAGCTCACCCTCCCTGAGCTGGACGCACAATTTGTCCAGTGTTAGGAGATGTCCGGCTTAGCTGTGAGAGGCTGGAAGACACCCCTCCTTGCAGTGAGAGTCCTCAGGCCCTCTCTTTCACTTGACGACCTGGGGCTCTTTTCAAGTTTTGCAGATTTATGGAAGTTGAGGGGAATGTGCTTTTCAAGATCAGGAGCATGAAAACCTAAGCCCTAATGTCCAGGAGCAGAGGCAAAGCGGCCAGGCCAGATCACTACACGGTCCTGCAGCCTTCAGCACCTTGGCCTTGTTATTCTCCTCACAGAGCTCTTCTGCGCTGCCTTTTTCCGTGGGGAGACAAAGTGCCTGCAAAGGAGCTCTCCAGGCTGTAAAATGCCATGACTTCCCCATGTCCTCAACACGTGTGAGAGTAGTTAAGCCCATTAACCTGACTGCTTCAGTTCTAGGGTCGCTTGACACTTCTGGGAGGCAGATGGGAAGACCTCATCTGTCTGTGCCCAAATAGCCTTCAAATTATGGAGAATCCTTTTCATTGCAGTGCGTGCCACCCTTTTTCATATGGCACACAGAAAACAGTAACATCTAATGGTGCACATGGGTAAACGGGGAAGGCCACTTGGGGCTGGCCAGAGGGGCAGACGCCCCCGGTGCCTCCCAGCCTCCCGAAGGGCTGATGAGGAGAAATTTCAGTCTGCCTGTAACTCCCTTGCAGCACAGCAGTTGGAAAATTTTTTGGAAATTGTAAACTTTCACAAAGGGATGGCACTCCAAAGCCATAGCAGTATTATTGAAGTAAACTCAGACCTAACAGTTGTTACAGTTTTAGCTAAAATATAAAGTTGTTGGGAAAAGATTTTTCTCACTACTCTGGCACCCACGAAGAAATATAGGCATGCCCTGGTGGAGCTACATCACTCGCCTCTAAAGGAGCGCAGGCCATACACTCCAGGTTCGGAGTCCCAGGTCCGGGGGGAAACAACCAGTGTGAAGAACTAAATAAAAATAACATAAAACACTTTTTGCAACCATTTCTGCCTGCCTGCCTGCCTACTCGCCTTCATTTCTGTCTGCACCTTTCCCTTGGGGGAAAAAAAAAAAAGCTGAGAGCTGGGAAGGGCACGCCCTGTGAACCAGTAGGAAACTCTTAGTGAACTTCTAATGGGAACTCAGACAGACATATTTATTTTTCCACAGGTTTTGTTTTAACATCACCAGTCTCTAGAGAGGATTGCTTTTTATGACATCTTAGTACAGGCTTACTTGAGATATGTTATTAGGAAGTCTTGGTAATATTAAGTAGCTCTTCAGGCTTTAGGTTGCTTTAGCGAAATAAGCAGATAATAGAAGCGACTCCAAATGGAGCGGGCATCAACATGAGTATCTCCCTATCATCTGTTCACAATTAACTCAGCCAATGACTGCAACATGACTCAGTAAGATGTACAACCACTCTAGGAAAGAGCTTTAGTCCTTCTGCCAGACACATTAATTGTAATCACTGATGTGGTGACTTTTTGCATTGGACTTCTTTATTGAAAAAAAGCTGCGTGATGATTGACAGTTTAGTGGTACAATTTTCCCATTTATTAAGTCAGTAACATTAGCCAGCTACTGTATTTTGTAAGATTCTCTAAGTATACTTTGCTTACTAGATTGTCTCAGAAAAAGTGTAAATCAACTGTGTGTATGTGTGTGTGTGTGTGTGTGTGTGTGTATATATATAGCACATATAAGCAGGAAAATTTCAAATATGTCAGAAATGATCAACAGGCATGCCCTGGTAGAGTAGCTCTTAGGTCAGTCACCTCTGAAGGAACACATACCATATACCCCTGGGTTCAAGTTCCCCAGGGGGAATATACTCAGGGTGAATAACCAAAATAAAAATAAAATGCTTCTTCCTCCTCTCCCTGCCTGCCTACTCACCTTCACTCCTGCCTGCACCTTTCCTTTAAAAAATAAAAAAATTAATGAAATTTGATAAGTCCTTTTATAAACATTGTTACAAAAATCTTCTGAGTAAAACCATGTTTTCAACATGGGGGGATTGTTTTGGGTTTTGGTATCCTATATCTATAATATGTATTAATAAATACCATTTCCAGATCATTAAAAATAAAGTATCTACATTTTAATCATCAGAGAAATGCTAGCTGCTAAAACAAAATATCCTCTTACTGTCAGAATGTCATCTTCTGCGCCCATTGCTTTCAATCTATTACTGACATGACATAACATTGGAAGAGTGTTGATTATAGGTAGTGTCACCGTAGAGTCCCTGGAGCTGTGACTAGTGATGAGCACCCAGTCTGCAGAACTTACTCTGTGTGTGGCATTTGGTGTCAGAAAGCCTGAATTAGAGTCTCAGCTCGCACATTTTCTAGTTTTATAGACTTGAACTAGTTCCTTAGTACTTTTGTGTCTGTTTCTTCATCTGTAAAATGGAAATTATTTCTCCTGCCTTACCTGTCTCGTTGAGGGCCGACTAATATGTAGCGAAGGTTTGTGTAAATCAGTAGACTATACAGATAGAAGGTACTGTTGCTTTACTGTGAGAAGCATGGAGTTACTAAAAATTGGAGTACGCCATTGTCCACAGAGAATACCATTGGTAAAGAATCAGCCCATAAGGTCTTATTCTAAAATCTTTAAAAAGGAAAGGCATGTTTGTCCTGAGTGGTTTGAATATTTCCTTTGCTTGGGGTTCAGAAGTTTGCATCGAAGATTCTTGTTTTTTTCTGCCGTTTCAAAGTTCCTAAAGGTGTTAGCATTTTATTACAACTATTGTACAGAACTAGAAATGTGATTTCCAGGTTTCTTGCTTGTTCGTTTTTTAAAGAGATGCCTGGGACGTACCCTCGTGGCTCAGGGGGCTGAGTCACCTGTGTGCAGACCAAATAAAATCCAAGGACCTGACTTCCAGCCTTGGGGCCCAAAGTGAAAAACCAGAAACGAACAACTAACTAAAGTCCGTCCTTCCTTCCTTCCTTCCTTCCTTCCTTCCTTCCTTCCTTCCTTCCTCCCTCCCTCCCTTTTTTCCTTAAAGAATAAAAAAAGGGCCTTTAGATAGTTCACAGAAACCTTTTAACTTGTAAGGTAGGAAAAGTAAAGTGTGTAACTATGATATATTAGCAAATTTTCATAGGGAGTTCAGTGTTCCAAATTGAAATGCCCAGGCATAGCTTACCTCATTTACAATACCAGAAAAAGAAATAAGGACACGCTACTCCCTCATCTTCCATTCCCTGAAAGGTAAAAGCTTCCAAAATCCTAAAACAAATAGTCGGGTCTGAGGATTGGGGATCCCTGTTATAAAAGGAAGAATGAAGCAGACAGGAATTTCAGAGCTCTACAGGGTAAACAGTAGAAGGGAGGGTCAGGGCTCCAGCCATTGTCAGGTCCCAGAGAACATCCCCATTGTATGTGTCCTCAGCCTCCTGGGACTGACCCACCTACTTCCCTTTTCCCTGCAGCCAGCTGTCACTTGTGACTGACATTCCCCTTTCCTTCTGACTTCCTTCCATCCGGAAACAAGCAGAGATTTTATAGAGATTTCCTAGGGGTTTTTACCTCATGGCTTAACAGCTGTTGGATAAGAAAATCCAGCAAAGGGTCCAGAACATGTCATCAAGATGGAACCAGGCCTGATCTTTTTCAGTCAAAACTTTTTCCGTAGTCTTCATCGTGACAACCCTACTTACTGCTCACATTAGGGAATTGAAAGTGTGCCCTGGACAGGCCACCTGACCCTGCTTTTCCTCCCTTCCTCCCTCCCTCCCTCTCCTCCTTAGGCTATGTAGAGGATAAAATTTGTTGAAAGGATATTTTGGAGATGGTGGGTCTGAACTATACATAAAATTGACATTGACCTTGTATAACAACACGGAAGTTAGAATACAAAGACACAAATTTGCATTCAGTCCCTTTTGAACCTCAATTTTCTCCTTTTTAAGATGGAAACAATAATATGTTAATTATAAGATTAAATAAGATAAATGTTTATTGTAGTTACTATAAACTGAAAAACACTAAATTATTAGTTTATTATTCACTTCCAAGAAAATGCCAACTCTGCCTTTCCTTACACATAAAATATATAAAAGCAGCATGGTAGCCCGCCTGTATCAGAAGAACCCAACTGCAGGTGGCTGCTGCTGAAGAAAACAGCCCCCAAAAGAAGGGCAGGATGGAATACAGCAGCTACTTGCCTTTCCCCTCAGCGGTCAGCCATTTTGTTCCTATAGCTCCTAAGGCAGGAATCAGAGACATAGCCATGAGAAGAGAGGAGAGGGAGAGATACCAAGTGACAGCAGGGACATGACTGCCACCCAACTAGTGACCTCCTTCCACAGAAACCCCTGCATCACTAGCATGTCACCTTCCACTTCATCTTCAGTTATTCTCAAGGTGTGAATTCAGTTACAGAGGAACAAGGGCCAGAGGGAGTATGTCAAAGTGTTATTGTAATAGCTTTCCTTTAGCAGCCTCCAACTTGAACACATGGCCCTCCCAGGAAAACAAAAACTAAGAAAGTTTCAGGTCATCTTCCCAATATCTTCAGATGTCTATTATTATATAGAGCAATGTTCATTTTAAAACATGCACAAATCAAATGTTTTAAAAAGGGAGTCACAATGAAAAGAAGTTGTTTTGTCACCGTATCCTCAGGACATCTGCTCTGAGATAGGTTTGTAAGTGATTTTTTTTTCTGCTTTATTTCCTGGTGTTTCATAAATTTTCTACAGTAAATAGTACTTCATAATCAGGAAAAATTAAAATTTAGTGTATACACACTTCTCTTTTAAACTTGGCAGCATAGCTGTCAATTCTTTCATTCTAATCCTTTGCAATGACTTTTCTGCTTGATTAACACTTCAGTGAATTTACCTTTGTATATAAGATTGTCTATGTGTTCACTCTCCCCATATATCTATATCTATCTATATGTGTGTGTGTGTGTGTGTGTGTGTGTGTGTGTAGTTTTTTGGTTATTTTTAAGGAAAATTTCAGGCAGGAATGAAGGTAAGTAGGACGGTAGGCAGGGAGAAAGAGGAAGAGACATCTTTATTTTATTGTATTTTTTTATTCAGTTGTTCACACTGGTTGTTCTCCTGGATCCAGGACTTGAACCCAGGGGCATGTGGCCTGCTCCTTTGGAGGAGATTGACTTAACCACTGCTCCACCGGGGCGCACCTGTAGTACAGTTTCTTCAGCTTTTTCTTTTAAAGCTAATTTAATGTAAGTTCTTATCTGTAAAAACCCTCAGGTTCTGAGAGTAAATGTGTGGAAATGCCTTGAGACGCCCCCAGTTCTCCTTGGAAGCCCACCTGCATTCAGCTCACCGCTGAGCTTCCAGCCTGAAGCCTGTCGTTGACTGTCTGCCGGTGGGACTCTGTGGTCCATGAGATGGTGACACTGCATCAAGTTTCATGGAAGGGAGTCAGTCGGGAAGTTTCTTTTCCACCCAAAAGTATTTCTTTTGACATGCAAGTTTGAAAGATATGCTTTTACCAGGATATGCATTTAATAAACATTTGTTCCACATTATGTAAATGTGAAGAGTTAGACTTCATACCTGTCCTCAAAGAGCATATAATCCAGGAACAGTTGTGCGGTTTGTGCATAAGGTCAAGTGGCAAGCGAGGCCTAACATCCGGCCCATGTCCTATTCACCAAGTTGCCCACTCTGGTAGAGGGCTGAATCTACCCTGAGTAGGGGTGCCAGGCTTATAGATAAGAAAATGGGACATCTCATTACATTGAATTTCAGAAAGACGAGAGAATTTTAAGTATAAGTATATCTCATTCAGTGTTTGGGACATACTTATATTCAGGGCTTTACCGGGCAACCTCGCCCTGAGGAGTAGGGTAGAGAGCGCCTTTACTTCTATAAGGTGCCGTGCTCTGGGGTTGGGGACAGGGGTAGTCCTGTGCCCCTAGGCGGATGGGCTCTTTATCCAGATTTGTGCAGAGGTTAACTGGTATCACTGTCACAGTCACTTGAGAGAGAAAGAGTGTAAACATGATGTATGTGGTAAGGTTTTGTAAGCTACGTGGATTCCAGTGGATACAGAGGAAAGCAAGAAAATCTACGAATGTTTCACAAATAGTAGTCCCTGGCCTTGGTTTCAAAAGATGAGTCAGAGGGAGCTTATCAAGGCCACGTTAGGAACGCCAGCTCTGCGGCAGCGGCGAAGGGCGCCCGTGCCAGTATCGGCACCTTTCTGTGACTCACCTGCCAGCTGGTGTTTGGGGACTTGGCTGTGCCACTTAGCTTAGACTTTGTATGGCGATTCAGTTTTACTGGAGGGGAGAATAGGAATATTTTTAAAAATCAAAGACTTCATGTTTTTCAAATGACTGAAGGTTGCCCTCTTTAAATATTGTTATACTTTAGGGTTTTTAAGAGAAAAAAAAATTGTCTGCATTTTGAGTATCTGAAGCAAAGTGTAATATACACTAGTTAGTGAATAAGGATCATCATACTCACATAGCAGTGATGACAAGAACTATTGTCCAGGACTCTGTCCAGCAGGCATTAAGTAGGCCCAATGCATGCTTTCATTTTTAGGTTTGTTTCCTTCCTTCCTTCCTTCCTTCCTTCCCTTTCCTTCCCTTTCCTTTCCTTTCCTTTCCTCCTCTTTCCTTCCTTCCTTCTCTTTCCTTCTTTCCTTCCTCTCTCCCCCTACCCCACTCTCCCTCTGTCCCTCCTGGTTTTACTATCAGATGTTTCTTGCAGAAGGCAAGTGAGTTGTGTCCATCTGCCCACCTCTGACAGTTCCCCCTCTTCTAATTTGCTGCTTGCGGTCAGACGAACTACTGTGGAAGGCAACCACAGGGCTCATAATTGTAAAGTGAGAGAAACTCAGCTACGCTGACAGCTGGAGGCTCCTGCCTGAGAGCAGGGCCACGTGATGACTTCTACGGGTCCCTTCTTCCATAAAAATATTGAAAGTTTCATTTTCAGCTGTTGGTATTGAAACATTTTTTTCACCCTGAAAGGTTTTTGTTTGTTTGTTTTTTCTGATTTTAGAAGAAATTAGAATATTTTTGTGGGACCCTCAGTTTCATGGGCCATCACCATTGTGCCCGCCACGCCTGATGGATAGATGACACTACTGTGGGTAAAGTCGCTTGAACTTCCCTTAATGTTGTGTGTTTCCGTACTAGAAGGTGGAGGGTTTTGCTTATTTCTTGGTTCTCGGCTTTGTTCTAAGTAGTTGGAACAGTTTAGCAAATTGGCCTCCAGATACGAGAGGTATCATTGCTACAAAGCGCCTGTGAGTCAGGGAAGCCTGGGTCCTGAAGACGGCGCTGTGTTGTGCCAGGTTTGGTGACGATGGTCAGGAGAAGGTGCTGTGAACACCCTACACCTGAGAGAAAAGCAAACTGACCGATCAAAGAGCATTTTATAAAGAGGAATGCCGTGGATAAAATTCAGAGGAAGAAATTAAATGAGAAAGAAGAAAAATTACTTAATTCAAGCATAGGGGTCAATGCAGGGTATATCAAGGTGAAAGCTGAGAGAGAGGGAAGTTCTTGTAGGATAAAGTTTAGGAGTTTGGATTTGCTGCTTTCAGTGGTCATCTTAGCTAAGTTTCTTTTTCTTTTTAAGGAAAAGTACAGGCAGGAATGAAGGTGAGCAGAGGCAGGCAGGCAGAGAGAGGAGGAAGAAGCATTTTTATTATTATATTTATTTGTTCATCTTCCCAGCCCCAGGACACGAACCCACGTCCTTGGGATGTGTGTGGACTGTGCTCTCAGTCCAAGGTGGCAGACTTAACTGCTGTCACACCAGGGTGCTCCTAGCTGAGTTTGTAATGACGGCACCAACCAGACTGTTCCTTTTGGCATCAGGAATACTCTGGCATAGTCGGTACCGCTTTTTCCTCTTAATTTATTTAACCTTTCTCCTAAGAGGTCAGAGCTCATAACGTCTAGGTGATACCTACCTAGCTCATAATTGAGAGATCAGCCATTGCTGATATGAGTCAGAAATTACACAAATGGGTGCACCTGGTGGAGCTGCGGTTTAGTCCACCACCTCTGGCCGAGCGCAGTTCATGTACAAGAGCCTGGATATGCATCCTGGGGCCAGGGGAAGCAACCAAGATAAACAACTCAAAAAAATAAATGAAAATGCTTCCTCATCTCAATTCCTCCTGCCTGCCTACTCGCCTTCATTCCTGCCTACAACTTTCTCTTGGGGGAAAAAAAAAATTACACTAGTGAAAATAGTGGACATCAAAACACAATGGGAATACCAGTGAGGCCTGACCTCCAGTTCCAGCTGTATCCCTGAATGTAAAATCTTTGGGAAGGTCACGTTGCTGTCTCACCCAGGCTTTTCATCTGAAAATAACTAGGAGAGGGAGGAGGAGGAGACTCGCTAATCTTTAAGAGCTGCTCCGAGTGTCACGTCTGATGATTCAGTATCTTTTTCACAAATTGGTGCTGAAGTATTCTTTAATATCACAAAGTGGTCTGCTCTTGTCTCTGGTAATTATTTACAGTTATTTGGGGCAAAGTCTTTTATTTCACATCCAGTCTACATTATGAATTCCCCTCCGTGGTCCTCTGCCCTGCTCGTTGCTCCATAGGGTAGTGACAAAGACAGCAGACTAAGAATTTGCTTCAGGGGAAAATCTAATGGAGAGTTTAAGTTGTAGTTGTCTGCCTAGTTGTAGCATGATTTATTTGAAACATCCTTCCTTTGGTATTCAACTTAAACATTTAACTACCCCCCGAAAGTTAGACATTTGGGCATGAGAAATCAGAAATGCACGCAGGACTTGCAGAGAGGCCCCATGCATCTTTCCCTGTCTGGACTCCTGGTTGTTTGTGATGGTAGTCACTTTTTATCCTTGGTCTAGGGAATCCAAGAGTTATAAGAGATGTTTAATACTTGTCTCACTAGCCTTAAATTAATGGCCTGAATTGAATCTTAGCTTTTCTCTAATAGAGAAGCCCGTATGCAGTCAACAGCTCTGTTAGTGATTGGCCAGTTGTACTAGAGATGTGACAGCCTTTGGTATCTACTTCATTATAAATGAAGCTTACGTGTCATTCATTCTGAGTTAGTTTCTTTCAAATGTGTTACTTTATGGAACACTTGGAGCTCAGAGGTATAGACTCTAAAACAGTCGATAGTTGTTTTCCTGCTGAACAGTTGGTATAATGTGCATTTTTCCGGGACCAGAAGAGGCAGATCATCATTCATTCATTTATTCAACACAAATTATTAATTTCTCTTTATGTACAAGGCACATGCTGGCCCTGCTACATCAGTAAAACCACGCTGAAGTCATGTCTTCACGGTAGAAGACCAGCAGCAAATACAATAAGCAAAGCAGTAAGATGAGTAAACTATATAGTACTGTCAGGTGATTCAGTCTGTGGGAGGAAAGAGCAGGGTAAAGGGAGATGAAGAAGGCGAGATTGTAGTTTTAAGTGGGTGTTAGAAAGGGTGGACCTCCTGAGAAGGCGACACTCAAGCAAAGCCTTGACCGAGGGAAGGAACCTCGTGGCTACCTGAGGAAGCGCGTTCTCGACAGAGGGAGCGTAGTAGTTCTCCCGTGCGCCAGGCACGCTGTGCGAAGAACAGCAAGGACATCGATGAATAAAACAGGACTCCTACCCCCAGGTAGTTGACAGGCTAGAAATAAGATTCAGACTTGCAAATAAATGCAGTGGTTAAGTTGTACAAGCTTTATTGGTAGAAAGACTTCATTATTTTAAGGTCTCTGAATTGAACAATACAAACTAAGTGAAAACAGGAGAAATTATTCCTGTATCAAGAATGAGGCCTGGATAAGTGATGGACGAAAGCCCCTCTCCCCAGGAAAGCTGCCTCAGCCTCAGCCCTGAACTGATTTCTCCCTCAGAAGTCACTGCCTCTTACTGAGGCCCCTTCCTCTCACCCTGCTGCCAAGACTCTCTCTGAGGTGGTGTTTGATCTTTAGCTTCAGGCCTCGTCTAGGCCTCACCGTAACCCTAGTTAAGCTGAAGATTGGAGCTCTCATCTTCCCCTAACAGAGTGAAGCTTGGGCCTCTGGGAGAATGCATCTCTCTGTGTCACTTGCTGCCAGGCCTTGTGTTTAGGGAAGAAAGAAATCCTCAGGCACCCCACTGCTCACCCACTGGACCTAATGTTAGGGATTCCTGACCTCCTAGGCAGAGGGCAATTTTTCAGGTTCCTCTCAAGACCATCCATTCAAGCTCACTTCCTTTCATTCTTGCCTCCTCTGACAGTGATGGCAAAGATCCCCTCCCCCAAGCATTCTTCCCCTCCTGCTTGACTCTGACAGGTAGATAGAATTTTTAATCCCATTTTTATGGTGCTAGAAAGTTAAATAATCTACCCCCAATCACACAGCTATGAATAATGGGATCTGTTCTTTCTCTCCTGCCCCCAGTGCCTCTCCATCCGGGCAATAGCCTCCTCTGCAGTCTCTGCCAGCCCTGGGGTCGCATTGAAAAGGACATCGGGTGTGCGCTGTACTGGTGAAGAGCAGACTCTGCCTGGGTGCTTAGTCTTCGAATAGACTCGTCATCAGGGCAGCAGTTGTCTCCAGACCCCTAGACCATCCTGCATGTAGCTGCTGGCATCTTTTTCTTCATCACAGTTCCTCCTCCTCAAGAACCTTCTTCAGTTTCCTGTTGCTTTCTGTATTCCGAATCTTCCTCTCATTGGCTGCCCACGCTATATCTCTCCAAAAGGAACTTTGTTTTCAGCCCTTAGTGCTCTGGCTCAGCTGCCTCTACCACCCACATAGGATTTGGCGGTATTAGAAACCTGTCCCTTCTCCTCTATATCAGTGTCCCTGCAGTCCTACAGGAATCTCTGTAGGTGACCCCACTCCAGTGGAACTGTCCCCAGATGCTGTGTTCCCTCAGCCATCATTAGTTTCTTTTGCTGATGGGTTGCTCGGTAATAGTCCCTGAACACTTACTGACTCGTCCCCGTAAATTGTGATCACTCGGTAGAAACTGAGTGTCGTAATTCCGTAAGTATCTGAACAGGGCACATTCTTATCAATGGGCTGGTTGGCTCATCTATTTTACCTTTTATTTACCAGGTTTATAAATTCTTAAGAGTCTGAAATTTTCCACTCCCCTTTACAAAACCTCAAATTCTAGCAATCAGAAAATAAGGCCCCCAACACACAACAGTTTTGAGTTGCACTTTCAAACTCACTTCTTAATCCATTTCAGGGCTTTCCAATTGTTCGCAGTTAAGTCTTCTTACCGCGGGTGTATTACATTTGCTCAGCATTGAATGATAAGGGAAGAAAGGCCTTTCTTCACTGCGTAACTGACTTTACTTTTGTTCACAGGTTAAAATCAGCCCTTCTGTTTCACTGCAGTGTTATATTGGTGGCATTTTTATTTAAGGAAAAAAAAAAAAAGCTTTCTTCCACATGAACTTTTGTTACAAATCAGTTTATTGGGGCCAATCAATGGGCAGGACCTTTGAAAGGGTGTGGATTATCTGGTTAGTCTTTTGTGTGGCAAAGGGCTTAGATACTGCTTAGTACTTTGCTCTTTCTTCCTCCTGTAAAGAAGTGGTTTTCTGAAGGATCAGCACCTGACTGAGCCCTGCCTTTTTCATGGTAATGTTTTCACCTGAGTTGCTTCTTATGGTACTAAGAATTAGTTAACTAATACTTATTTAACCTTGGGACAATGTTTATCATAATCCGATTGGCAGATAGTCATTTTATTTAGACCTTTTCTTTATTGCATCAGAACTCGCAAAGCTCTGTAGAGTAGACTGGGAACAGTTTTTTGTTTTGTTTTGTTTTTTCCAAGTGAGTTATTGCTCTCCTTTTTTTCTTTTAAAGAAGGGGTATGTCTTGGCATTGTAGATTTAAGACCAGTAGCTACACACCAGCAAGTTGGATTTCCTGGCTTGGCTTGAACTTTCTTTTTATTTTCAGAGCTGGCTTTCCCATGTTCGCCAGTGTGATTTTGTAGATTAATACAGCCAGAGCTGTTTTTCATGATGAAGCCTCTTCGTGAGCATTACCACTACTTAATATACAAAATGACCCAGCACAATTTAATTATTTAGTAATGTTTTTCGGTGTTTTCTTAAAGATGATGCCTTACAAGTCAAGGCCTGAACTTGCCTGGGTCGTGACCTCTCTGCAGTGTTTGCAGTCTTGTTAAACAAGCAGAAAAGCAAAACATAAATTAGCGTCTCCATTAGAGGTTGCTCTCCATTTCCCAGGCTTTCACCACTGAAGAGCGTAGTCACTGTTAACCCAAGAGAAAGTTGCCCTGGGAAAATGGCAGCTCCAGCTCTCTGGGCTGAGGAGGAAGCGTCTTCCTTCCTAAAGACATTCTTTGAGGGCCCTTGTCGTCTTCTGTGGCAAGTTGAGGGAGTTTTAATGACGAGCTATGGAGCATTAAAAATTGAAGGAAGAGAAGGAGAAATGTTTCGTTTCTTTATAATGAGGATGTTCCAGCTATGTGGCCTTTGACATCTGCTAGCTTTCAGAGACATGTTCCTGAATTTACTACTAGAATCTAGTGTTGAAAATACTCTGAGTGCAAAAGCGACACACTTCTGTGATAGTGGAATTTACATGTCTAGGATTCATGAGTGCCCCCGACAGCCTGGTTTTGTGATTTTGTGATTTTGTCTTTGGACTTATTCTGCTCCTTCTGACTTGGAATGTCCTTCCCTTCATCTTCCTCATCAATCTGCTGATGCCTTAGGACTCAGTTTATGTGTGCTCGCTCGCAGAGAAAGCAGCTTTCTCGGCTGCTTGTTTCTTCCCTGTCTCGCGACATCCTCTGTTACACCTGCGCTCTTCCATGCTGTGTTGTACTTCTCTCTGTTAGGTCTGTCTGTCTATGTAAGGGCTGTTCCATATTCATGTGGGAACATGGTAAATGTCCGTCGATAATGTATTTAATTTTAGCTAGTTTGATTTCTTGAATAACAATGATTGCCTTTTTAATCTGTCTGTTTCACACTTAGTCTTTATCTCATAGTCTTTGCTGTGAGACTCTGATAGGCCAATCACTAATTGTCTCAAATTCGTTTCTTTAATGTATCTTTGTTTCTGTTGGCACATGAACCATTCTGGCAGTTTAGGGACAAAAGCAATGTGTAAGACTGAGGGGCTATCATGTCTTATTGACAGTGATGACTTCGTAGCCCTCAGGAAGGAGATTTGGAAGAGTCTTCTCTGGGAAAAAAATGTACACATGCCACCCTTTAAGGGACCCACTAATCAGCCAAATCTCACCCATTCGTGCGGTGCTACCTCAGATTCCAGCTTCTAGTCGTGAGTTTATGCCTTAAACATGAATAGTCACCCAGCAATCAAGGGAACTTGAGGAAAGCCTCTAGGGAACAAATAGGAAAAGAGGAACTTGGGGCAGAGACAAACAGAGAAAAAGAAGGCATTTTTAAAGATCTGATATTCACAGAGATCTAAAATAAGGTATTATATCTATGAACTGTAATAATGACATAGGATATTAAAAACATTCAAGAAATAAGGAAGAACTATGAGAAATACAAAAGATGTATTATAGAAAGAGGTTAACATAAATGTTGGCAGAGAAAGTTGCTGCTAATGCAAAAAATGTATTAGAAAGAGAAAGAAAAAACCAGGAAAAAGAAAAAAAAGAAAGGAAAATTAGGAGCGTAGTCTTAGTAGATCAGTCTCTAACTAATGAAGATTCCAGGAAGAAAACCAAATGGATGGAAGGAAATCTAAAAGAAATAATCCAGGATATTTGCTAGGACTGAATGCGTAGAGTTTCCAGTTTAGAAAAGACCCATCCGGTGCCAGAAAAATGAGTAATGAAAGACTTATCTCAGGATATTTAATTCTGAACTTATAGAGCATAGTATAAAGAAAGGATGCTTTTAAAATTATGTTTTAAAATGTTAGAAACAGAGTCAGGAAATCAGAGTAGTGCCACATCAGTCTTCTAGCCAGCAGCACTGAGAAGGAAAAGACAGCAGAGCAATGCCTCCTGCACACTGAGTGGAAAAGTACTTCTACCCTTGCTCTCTATACCTGGCCAAACGAGCAGGTAGAAATAGAGCACACGATACTCAGGACAGAATAAAGGCATTTCCAGACTTTAAGGTCTTTGCTTTTTTACCTCCCAGACACCTTTCTTCAGGAAGCTTCTGAGGTCTCTGCACCATAGAAAGGGAAATAAATGAAAAGAAAGCTGCATGTAGGGAATCTAATATGAGAGAGTCAAATTCTAGAACCACAGCTATGCCTCTGATGTCGAGAACCGTCTCTTCAGATTGAGTTTTGAGAACAGAGGACTCCAACAGGGGAGAATATCGCCAAAAAAGAGCAGAACTTTAAAATTCTCTAACGTGTTTGAACACATTGCAAGGGTGTTCATAGTTGTGTTTGTTTGGGGGTGACCTTGTGATAAGTACCTGGTAAACTAAAGAAAGGGGGAAAACGGCAATTATTAGCTCTATTAAAAATGTTGCCCAAGAAAGGAAATTTAATAGTATACTACATGGCTTAGCTATAAATCATAATTACATGATCATAATAATACTGAATATAGATTTCACCAAAAATTGTGAAATAATGATAATAGAAGGAGGAGAAAAGGGATGTATGGGGGTGTGGGGGGAAGGAAAGTACAAAATTAATATTAAATCCCCATCTTCCGTAATAGGAAGTCAATAAATTTATATGTAAAACAAAATAAAAATCTAAGAATGGTTATATAATCTTGCTATTAAAGATAAGGGTGTGAATACAACAAGAAAAGCTAAGAGAGTTGAAAATGCTTGCCTCTGGAGAGGGAATCAGGAATGGTAGCAAAGCCTAAAAAAGTTTATAAGCATTTTGGTGTATTTGGGGGTCAAAAACAAAATTTTAAGTACTGAACGAGACAGTCACGTAAGCGCGTAGCAGCAGGCCTCTCCATTAAGTGCTGCACAAATATAACTCTTACCATTACCCTGTTCCTTCTAAAAAGCATAATACAACCTCTCTCAGGATGATAAACTACATTTCATTTTCCCCCGTTTCCACCATCCACATACTGTGTTGGCTGAGAAATGAATGACAAATTGAAGAACCTTCTGTTTGGCTTGTCTACACCCTGATTTGCTGCTTCACTATTGTATCGGTATGAATGAGAAGAAAGAGCTGTTGCCTCTTTCAGAGCCATGTTGTGGATCATTTTTTTCAGATTTTCATGAGAAAAATTCTGAAATCTTTTTCTTCTCTTTTGCTAAATTATTTGTCTTTCTGCAGTTTAATAAATGGATATTGTTTAGGCTTAATCATAGGCATGTTTTTGTCTTCCTCTGACCAGGGCCGCAAGCTTCTTATCATTGGGACCACTAGCCGCAAGGACGTCCTCCAGGAGATGGAAATGCTCCACGCCTTCAGCACGACCATCCACGTGCCCAACATTGCCACAGGAGAGCAGCTGCTGGAGGCTTTGGAGGTGAGAAGGAATCAGTGGCTTGCACTATGCTTATAAGAAAGGAGTTAGACTAGAAATCATGCTAAGGGGTGCCACAGACATCACCCCTGGTGTTTTGTTTCTGTGTCAACCTATGACATGGGGCCTAGGATATACCTCCAGTCATCCTCAGGAATTAGGGGAAAAGAGAAATATAAGTGAGAGTGAATTAATATCCCAATGCTTGATGTAGGCAGCAGTACATTCCCGGGCAGGAATGAATTACTCTGTGCACAGCACAAGTGATGTGTGTAGTCTTATTTGGACTAGAAATTGAGAGCTAAGTTTCTTAGGGAAGGGGAAGTAATCAATATATAGAATATTTCGTCATCCACAATAGCTTTCAGCCCATTTGCTTGCATGTAATAAATTGGGATGATGATTCAGACCTTAGAAACTTCAAATAAATTACAAATGTAAAAGTAGCTTAGAAAATGAAAAAAATCTTTTATGGATAAGTTTACAGTTTGAAAATGTTCTTATGTTTTTGGAGGATGGCAGAGTGCTTCAAGTTTTTAATATTCTGTATTAAACTTTGATTAATATCAGCATGTATAAGTGATTTGAAATCTGTTAGAAAATATTATCTAGTGACTTGTTTGCAGTGATAGAGTGAGGAATTCTTCTTAAAATCCTCGAGGCCCATACAGTTAGGGTATACTCCAAACAAAATAGAAACTATCTGTATGATAAATGTCTCCAGTTTATGTGTGAGTGACTTTTGTCCAGGGTTGGATAAGAATTAAATTAAATTTGCTTTGACACCTATGTATTGCTCCTAGAAAGGAATGTTAAAAATGTTATTTCCTCTGTTTTCCCCCAGCAAATATATCTCTAAATTATAAGGATGATCCATAGGAAAAGAGAGCTTAGGATACCAGTTTTCACTTTCATAATTGTCCCTAAGGGATCTGGGATGGTCAGGTTAGATTGTGAAGTATGAGAGAATTCTTTCTGCTTGAACCAGTCAGGTAGTTCTTTCAAGGGTAAATGGGAGAACTGATGTGGTTGATGCACTCTCGATAAAAACACGTTCATTATGTTTATTGTTTTTGTAGCTTTTGGGCAACTTCAAGGATAAGGAACGAACCACAATCGCACAGCAAGTCAAAGGGAAGAAGGTCTGGATAGGGATCAAGAAGTTACTGATGTTGATCGAGATGTCCCTGCAGGTAAGATGGGCGACTCAGACATAGATCTACCAGGTTTCATTTCCTTCTGCTGAAGTTTTAATTAATTTAATTCTGATTCTTTTATATTATTTTCAGACTCAAGCTAGTATTGCTAGCCTGCCTGTGAGAGCAAACAGTAACTTAATGGAACTTTTCCACTTCTCAGAATTCAAAAGTAGAGGACAAGATCACAAAGTCGCTTTTAGTTTTAATGTAGAAAGAATCCCTAGATCTTAGAACTAGAAAGGACTTTAAAAGAACAATTGTTTTGCTGCCCTTAATTTTACCTAATGAGGGTGCTGAGTGTCCCACAGGTTGTCAGTGTGTTATTCAAGGTCATGTAGCAACTAACAGTGAGGTTCGGAAGCTGTGACACACACACTAAAAGGGCCTGGAGCCTGGCTTAAGGGACAGGTTAATTGAGTTCTGCAGATGACACTTAGGCTCTGCGTAAATCAAATATAAGTCTGTATATTCGACTTGGCTAGGTTCCTAGAAATTTCTTGCAAGCTACTACTGTAAGATCGAAGTATCCAGGATCACATAGAAAACTGAGCCCCAGGCTACTTCTTGGGCAAAGACAGATAAAACTCCCCTGGGACTTTATCACATCAGCTGGCAACTTCCCTTTCTCTTTTGGGATCTCCACCCCTCCATGTGCCCATCCTGTGTCTCTCGTCCTTATCCGACATATTAGATAATCACTGTATCATCAGCTCTGAGTTTGGGACTTCTACTCTCACTTACTGCTGAATCCACAGCCCCTGAACGGCTGGTCACATAGCTGGGGGCTTAGTAAACTACTGAATGAATCACTCCCAGGTCTGAGGCAACAGCTGGCTGCATCCTAAGGTCACGAATTACTGCTCAGTCCTGCGATCATTGTGAGAAGTGGGTGTGAGACATGAGTTTCACTTGTATCTGAAATGGGCTTTTGGACCAATAACAAATTGGAAGCTCCAAGTGACTGCTTTTTTACCTTTGCTGGTAAATTTATTTTAAAATAAAATTTCAACTTTTGGAAACCTAGTTTAATCTGTTTAACTTCCAGCTGATCTGTTTTGAAGCCTGTGTGTTTCTTTTCATTTGGGAGCAGTAAATGAAAGTTCCAGACTAATCTCTTGCTGAGGCTTATTTTTGGTCAAGGTGCGCACACAGATGTATTGGCTCTTTACAAGGTAAATCTGTCAGAGACTCAGCTCTTCTTTATTTTTTTAGTTTCAGCACAAATTTTTTTCAATAATTGCATAGAAGAAACTATGTGGGTTTTTCTCCCCAATCCCTACCCCTTCCTCTTCCTTTGATGCCTGCAGGTCAGTGATCAAGTTAATGCCTCTTATGTATGTGGGGTCGAAAGCGAGAGTGAGGCACTCAGGCCTAATCTTCAGCGGCTGACACTTCATAGGCCCGAGTGTGAGCCCCTTCCTGTCAAATGGATTTCGTGCAGCCGAGTGAATTCTCTTTAGATCTGCCTTAGAGAGCCTGAGCCTAAGTGAAGAGGCTTGTAGTTTAGCAGAATATAAGTCATGTTACCTCTCTGTTCACTATACACGATTCTGTTAAAACTTGCACAGTGCTGAGGATCTGCTCTGACTGGATGTCACCTGAGGGAATAAAGTCATTTATCTAGATTACTTTTTTCCTCCCTTTCTCTTGACTTTTAATTCCATAGCTACAGGCAAGTCAGTAAGTCGTTGCTCACACATATTAAATATATTTAATGGGCAAAGACCTACAAGTACTGACTACAGCTGAGCTCCAGCCAGTTCCATTTTTTTCCTTTTTTTTTTCAAAAAGAACTTGACAATTGATTCATATGTAATTCTATTCCCAAAGAGGAAAAATGTTTCTTTTGTTAGGTATTCACACTTTTTCTTAGTCCTTTGTAGTCTGACCTCTTAACTTTGATACATTTGAAACTTCTGTTCAATGTTTTTTCTAGGATAGAAGGAAAAAAATGTAAGTGGTTGGAGGGGGGAATCCAATTGCACATTCACGGGCAGCTGCAGCAAACTTTGAAAGCTCTTCCTGGAGGGCAGGGAGTTCCCTCCTGGGAAACAGACTCCTGCCCTGGAACATTTTTTCAAAGTTAGGTGTGTTTCTTACAATAAAAATTCATCCTAAGGAATTAGAGATGTTTTTGATGATCATTTTTTAGATAACTTCACATCTCTAGTGGACCAATGAGAATAAAATATGGTTGAACAAATGAGGTAAATACGAATACAGAATGGCAGTGAGTAGAGATCATAGCGGCCTGAGCCCAGTTCCTGAACCAAAACGCCCCCATCTTTTCTCCCACTCACGACACCGCCCTCAGTCACAGGAAACCCGGACCGTCCCGAGATGGTGTCAGAGAAGTCAGCTCCACTCCTCAGTATTTTAGGGTTTTTTTCAATTAATTGCAAAGAAGAAAGTCTGCAAGGGAGACCAGAGCTAACTTGTTGACCTCAGAGAGCCATAAACCAGTCTGCAGTCATTCCATCAGCCTCAGTTGGTGTCTTCACGCCTGGGCTGTGAGACCACAGGTGAGCCGGTGAACTAGACGCCAGGTGAGCCCTGGCGCACTCGGAACCTTGCCCACAGCGGGTCTCTGTGCTAGGGAGCCAGTCACGTCCCTCGAGTGATGCGACCTGCCTTGCCGTGTGCTGGAGTGCTGGTCAGGGAGCAGGCAGCGCGCTCCTGTGACGCAGCAGAGAACCGAGAAAAGTCTGGAAAAAAGGAGCATTTCCTCAGCATGTAGTCGCTGCATGTTACTCGAACGTCCTGTTTACCCGTCCTTTTTATTTCTGCTGCTGTGTTTAGATGGATGCTGAATATCGTGTGAGAAAATTCTTGGCCCTCTTAAGAGAAGAAGGAACGTAAGTACCCATAACATTTAAAGACTCAGTCAAACTTACCACTGTATGGAATCCCAGAGCCCGTTCTAAGAGTTACTGTAGAGAGCCTGGAAATTTGAATTCTCAGCTCTTCTTGGACAACTTTGTTTACATTTATTAGAACTCTTTGCTGTGTGTTAAGTCTGAGAGACCAGCAAGGACTCTGGTTTGCTCTCCCTGTCCTGCTCCACAAAACTGCCTTGTCACATGCAGAGAAAACCTCGATGGCACTTACTTATTGGAACCTCTTCCTCTGAGAAGAGCTCCTCGAACAGCAAGTGTGTAGTGAAATGGGTGGAAAACCATGAAGAGGCTCTTAGTGAGTTTGTGATGATGACTTTTTGCAGATCCTCATCTCTTTCCTTGTGTTCTGGATATTTTTCACTAGACCCCGTGACTATGAACATGAACTGTTTTCCAACACATAGTGACCAAGAGAAGTGACCAAGGTGAAGATGAGATCTTCACGCAACTTACTGCAGACGCTGGACTCAGTGAAATGTTCCCTCCTTCAACATGTGCTCACTCTGCATGGTTAGTGCAATAAACTCCCTCCTTGATACTGAGCTGTCCTCCTGCTTCGTGGAAGGCATGGATTTGCTTTAGCTCGCTGTGCTTATCTTTCTGTGCAAGCCGATTCCTTCTCCCTCGGCCCAGTGCGGGACTTACCACCCTTGTCAACACTACACATTCTGAGCTCCCTCCCACTGTCGCCTCAAGCTCTCAGCAAATGTGTTGATGTTGCCAGACAATACTTGACTCTTAGAAGGAAGACTTTCTACGTGTAAACCAGGGATAGTGAACACAGGTACAGGTTCAAAGGGATTGCCTTACATCTTCCCTCTGCTGACACTAAAGACTTGGTTATGTGCTTAAAGGTTCTCCCAGAAAACTGGTGATTAGTGTTTTTGCCTGAAGAAAGAGAGCTTAGCAGTTCTAAGATGCTGTTTGCGATCATTTTCAGAGATGCCTCCAAGTTACAACCAGGAGATCTTTCTGAATGGAAAATCAGATTACTGCTGTGTTGGTGGTGACATCCCCTTAATGTAACACATTTCTGTGTGTTTAGATATGCTAATCATTACCATTTGGTAGATGTTGTTAAAAACTTGTGAAAGCTTGTATGGAAGAAGTGTACACCCCTAAGCAGGAAGGAGTTGTTCAAACCATTTACAAATAGCACTAATTTGTATCCAGCTCTAAATTGGTCAGTTTCTTATAGTATTAAAGGCTTAATAGTATCACTACTTTTCCTTCTTTCTTAGTTTAATGATTTTGAATTTATCCTTCCTTATTTTAGCCTCTAAGTAAGACTGTTCTCCAGCAAAAAAGCCAAACCACCTTCCAGCCCTCTCCCGGCAGTCCTGTAGCACCCAGTGTGTTCCAGTCTATACTCTTCTTCCAGAAGGAAGAGAACAGTGGTTTGTCTTATCATTGAGTTAAAGGAATTTAATTAGATCTTGGTATTTGGTCATGAGACTTGCAGAATATGTCACTTTCTCCCCATTGCTACTTAAAATTCAAAGATAAGCAACCCGGAGCCATGTGAAGGTTCTTACCAGCACTGAGACTTGTCGCCAGTGTCGCTTGGGTGAATGAAATGTCATTGTTCCCGTGGTAGAAGGCGCATTATCTCCAGATCTTGCTATCTATACATTTTTGCTAGTCTTGTATCTCAACTCTACTTTGTTCTGGGTTTTCATCCCCACCTTCTTCTGTGGCTTTTTAAAAAGTGGATTATGTTGTGAAACTGTGATTCTGGTGACCCGTCTCCTGGATTTCTTAATTTGTTTTCGATCTTGCATCATTTTTATCCCAGTGAAAGCAGCAGATGTTATATTAATTTGTCTCTTGTTAAGTGCTGTTAATGTCTTTGTTTTGTCCAAAACTATATTGAAAGATAATAAATACTATATTGTTTCATGCCAATGAAGGAATGCAATAAAGAGTACGTATACTTGAAAACATTCTGTGACTGATATTTTGTACAAAATAACATCTGTAGATAATGTGAATGTATGAAGAAGAGGAGACTCAGAAAAGTCCCCTCCTTTTTTTATTATAGCTAGTGTAAGGAGAAACATGGTTTTTACTTTAAAATTTGACTTCGATTACTTAGAAAGTATAGTTATTTAGAAAGAAATATAGCTGGATGGCTTATTTTTCAAAGTCAATGCACAAAAAGACTCCGTATCCTTATTTTACCTGGTAAAAATGAAAGGGTGGGTACCAAAACCATAAATGGGTTAGTAATATTAGCCAGAAAGGAAAATTGTTTCTAAATCAGAATTACTCCTGCCTGTGAAATGTGCAAACCAAGGGACTCACTTCACCCCGCTTGTTCTGGTGCCACCTCCTTGTCGCGTGTTTCTGGATGATCAGATCTCTTAACCCACAGCCTGGTCCTTCGAGTTGCCTTAAGTTAGGACATAGGAAAGGCAGCAAGGCTCTGTGGGAAGAGGTCATGTTCAGAGCTCCTCTGGGCCGGGCTTGGCTCCCAGGAGCTGTCCACATCCTCCTGGCCGGACTCTGAGGCCATCTGCATAGGTAGCCTTGAGAAGGTCGCGTCTTGAAGGTCTCCCAGTGCACTTCAGAGCTGATGCTGGTAGAGTACGTGAGAGGCGGTGAGGCCTGGTGATAAAGCCAGAGACTCCAACTAGCTGCCGCCTTAGATTTCATCTCCAGATGAGCTGTTTTTCTTTTGTCAGACATGAAATCAAGCCTAAAAAAAGGTCATTTCATCCTTTGCACTTCTTGACTGAAACACTTTTTTAAAAAATGTAGTTATAAAAAATTACACAGGAAAGCTGTAATGGTGGTTAAAATCTGAAGTATATTTTGTTTTAAGGCTATTTTTTCATAGCTTAAAAATTACAGCAAACAGCCTCCCCTTTCAGTGTCAGCAGCAAGTCATGGAGGTTATTCTATACCAAGGCCCGGTACACAGATGTGTGGAAGTACTGAGTCAGCTGTGAGCAGCCAGCCCAGCCCAAACACAGAAAGCAAAAGCAGGATTTCGTTTTCCTTGCCTGGCAACTTGATCCATAAGCTTCTTCAAAGAAGCGACTGGGAAAATATGTATGAGAGTTCAAAAACGCATGTAAATTTCCCAAGTTATTGCAAAATGATGCGGAAAGTTTCTCGCCAGCTGGTAAGTAGCGCCGCCACTGCCTCCTGGAGCCGAGCCCACAGAGGGCGCCGCTCTGTGAACACCAGGCCATTAAGATGCAGGAGACAGTGTGCGCGGCCGGCAAGGATCCATCCCATGTAGTGAAGACAGAATCTGCAAGGAAGACTTGTGTTTAAAATTTTCCCAGCATAGTCTCCACACACCTGACTTTCCTCACTACTTTGGGATTATGAGATTAATGGTAAGATAGTTTTCTGCCTTCTAGAGAGTTCTCTGTTAAACTAGGAGAAACGGTGACTGTGGCAGCCATGATTTTGCTGAATTACTGTGTGTGTGTGTGTGTGTGTGTGTGTGTGTGTCACAAACATTACTACTTGTCCACAAACCAAGGGCTGTCATGGAAACACTGTTGGGTCGCTGGCTACCATCTTTGGATAATCTCCTCGTCATCCTCTCCCTTGCTTGTCTTTGCTTTTTTCTTACCTTCTTTCCTTTTGCCTTTATTTGTTCCTCCTCCTCCTCAAATTCTGACACACGTTCTTCTCCTCCTTCTTCATACAACATAGCTTTGAAAACTATCCTCTCATTATATTGTCCTATTTCTTTCTTTTGAATCTTTTTTAACCTTCCTCTTGTTTTTAGATGTTTATTAGTGTTTATGCTTACAGAGAAGCCAGATGTCCAAGCACTGCTATAAACTGTATTCTCTTTAATCATAGAAAGGATTACAAATGGCCTGGGTAAGTGTGAATAGGAACCATTTAAATATTTGGCAGTCTTACAGGTTTAAAAAAAACTATCCAGGTGCTGAGGTAGAGGGGCCTGTAAGCTCCATGTGGAAGCGAGCTGCTGCGAGCGCCCTGTGTCGGGCTCCTTGCACGGCTGACACAACCATCTTCGTGGTTCACGTCTTCCAGGGTCCATGTAAGTATGTCATGAGCAAAACAAAGTTCATGAACTTCCTGTAGCCATTGCCAATCTAAGATTCGAGGTCTGAATGGAGCCCCAGGCAGACTGCTTTATCTGTTCTTTTTTTCTGTGGAGTGAGATGAGTAAAGGTTGTTTCTAATAAGGAAAAATCAGGAGAAAGGAAGAAAAAGAAAGCATCTTAGCCGAGCCCAATAAACGGAAGATGACATTTTATGGGAAGGTCTGAAGACCAAAGGATCTCCTGCTGCCATAAAATGGAGTTTCAGCATCTCATGGTTCAGAAGGCATCACTTGTGCGCTTCCGTGAGCCCTTCTGAAGCCAGAGTCCAAGGAGAGCCTGCCCTTCCCCAGAGCGCGTTGCAAACCGTCCAGCGACACCCACTCCACACAGCCCGGAGCCGGTCTCTTCCCAGCCAGCTTCCCCCTTCTGTGCTTCAGTGCATGTGAGAGCCATGTCCAGTCATTTCCCTGTCAGTGGAGCCAATCCCATCTTTCCAAGAAGTGGAGCTGAACGCTCGGACGAGGAAGGGACTAAGCCGGTGGCCGGCCTGTGGCCTGTTGCCCGTGAGCGGCACTGAGCGTCGATGACGATAATTTGTGCCCTGGAAAGGCTGGAGTCAGTGAAACGAATTACTGCCCCAAATGCTTATTCCTATAACTGGCAATTCTTTGTGAGAAGTGGGTTTTGAACAAAGTCAGCTTTAGGGAAGTTCTGACCGACTGTCAGACCTGCTGCTCACGATGCCTCAGCTGATCTTGCTCAGAGAACAGAGGAAATTACCTTAATTCCAGTTGCTAATTAAAGAGAGCGTTGAGGCCACCGCGTGCTAGTTCAGACTCGATACCCTTGACCTTGGCATCCATCTGGAAACTCCACACAGGGTACAATGTATCCACTGTAAGTTTGTTTACCTTCTCTTTAATGACTTAACAGAAAAAGACTGCATGATGAAATATATTTTCTCCAAATATATATATTTATATAATATATAATCTTAGTTAACTCAAAGGTATATACATTGTATAATAAATAATATTTATAAAAAGAGACTTTTTGAATATAAAATCAAAAAGATCAACAACTTCTACAACTTTTTTACAAAACTTTGGATACAGCAGGTTGGTAGGAAATTTCTGTTGGATGCTATTGCCTGACTACGGCAAGAATAATTACAATGCACTCAATGTACTATTGTTAAATAATGACTTGTCAGCTACTTGAATACGCCCCAGAAACATGACTCTATCACTTTTAATATAGAATACATAGATATGAAACGACTGTTGCGAAAATTGGTATCCATTCTGCTGAAATAATTCTCACATAAAGCAAGCATTATCCAGTTGACATGACTGAAAACTTTGCAGTCTACGGGGAGGGGCAGTTCAGATTCTCTGAGGAGGACATGGGATGTGTATCTAGCAGGGTTCAGTGCCAGCAGCTTCAAGAGTGCAGACATGGCTCCCAGGCCGTGGTCTTGGCCAGCCTGCCGAGCGAGCAGGAAGGCCGCTGGAGCCGGGTTCTCAGGTCAGTGTTGGGCAGACCCAAAGGGAGAAGGGAGAAAAGGAAAAAAAGCCTTTATTCTCTTCTACACCCCTGCTGCAGCTCTTCTTTCTGAGTCTCCCCAAGACACAGCTGCTGGACTGAGCGATACTGTCAAAGCCGTTTGCCTCTGTTTTGCTAGTTTCCTCTAGGACGCCCCAGAGACCAGCGTGGAGCACGGAGAACTCAGCTCTGAGCTGCTTTCCCCCGGGGAGCAAGTGACTGCTTGTCCCCCTTTGAAGACCTCTCCCTGATGGTTCTTGCCCACTCAGGGACTGACGCTATCTCGGCCTACAGGTGAGGCCGGGAGCTCTGGTGAGAAGTCTGCCCGTTTCCTTGCAGAGAACGGGAGGGACCGGGAAGGCGTGGCCTCGTGGGAGAGGAAACACCCCATCTACCCGCACGGAGCTGGAATCGCAGGACTAGGTTGCTACTGTCAATGACATTTTGTCTAATTTATATTACGGTGACTCAGAGAGTACAACTGCTTTACCTAGAGTTGGGGTTTGGGGGGAGAGTCTGCAGGTGAGCAGGCTTGCGGGGTAGAAGGGCAGGTGAATGGTCCCTTCCCAGGATACCACTTCTTCCCATAGGAAGCCATTCGGGCTGGAGAAGGATCGTCCCTCTCCCGACACATAACCTATTTACAACGTCCACGACCAAAACATACACTGCCTCAAGAGTGGAAACCGCAGAGGTGAAGAGAGAGGTTTTGAGATCTGACTGCAGTGCACCGGAGCCTCCTGTGCAGAAAAGGGTTCTAGAGAAGAGGGGACTGAGAAGAACACACACAGCTGCTCTTCAAACAGCTTACCCGGTCGCCTCGAGCTCCTAGTTTTCCAGAACTCAAAATCCTACTCGAACAATTGCTTCGGGCCTCCTACCACATCCCAGCTAAACCTATGGCTTTTATCAGAATGCGACTGTATCAGATTGGAATGGGGGGAGACAGGAGACTGCGGGCTTCCTCCTGCTTCGCAACTCCCGCCTCACAGGCATCTCGGAATGTCACCAGAAGCAGCAGCTTGGAGACCGAATCTTGCCCGTGCTGCTGTCTCGCCACCAGGCAGAGAGCTCACATTAGCCCAGCCTGTTCCGTTGGAGTAGAATTTTTTTTTTTCATTTTTATTTTCTTTAACATGTGCAAAGATAAGCCTCGGGTCTGTTCCTATCAGACCCCAGAGAACTAAAAAGAAAGCCCCTTCTTTAAAAACCACACACCATCCAGAGCAGGGTGAGAAACTTAAGATGAGAGAGAGGGCGCGACGCCTCCGGTCGGCGGGCGCTGGGGTCCAGGCCATTTGCCACGCGTGCATCTGGCAACAGTCCGATCCCTTGCTGTCTGCTGCCGAGGGCCGAGCCTGGCTCTGGGTCCGGCTTCCCGCAGGACTCGGTGAATCTGCCCGGCCACACGCTTCACCCATTCCCAGTGCCTTTGAGGAAATAAAGGAGGAGGATTAAAACAGAACTCCTTTCCCAGAGAGAGCACCTGTGGGGGCACAAGCGTCAGCGGCTGCAGCAGGAGGTCTCAACACCGACTTGTTCCTGGAGTTAACGGGGACTCTGGCAGCGTCCAGCGGCCTACACCATGGGGACTGTCGCAGAGGAAAGGCATGTGATTTATAGCAACAGTAGTGCTTCAGTGTCTGCAGACCTGGGCGCAGACCCTCCAGCCAGGGGCTTAGGCGGCAGATAACCCCGGATTTGGGGTCGGCCCTGGAAAGACACAGGGGAAGCCTTGCCTGTCCAGGGCTGTTCCCCACTTAGACTCCATGCATGGTGTTTTTGTGTCACACCAAGTACTTTGATAAGGAGCCAGCCAAACAGGAGAGTGTGTGTTTAATAAACCGTAATGCCCGCCCCTGGGCGCGCCAGCGGGCAGTGTGCTCATCTGTACACTGACATCTCAGGGGTCCCAGTCGACCCGCAGCGCCTTAGGTGCGGACAGGGCCAGCATCAGACGCTTTTACCGAGGCAGACACAGACCCAGCAAGGTTACGGGGACATGTCCTAGGTAGGTCTCACAGCAAGTCAGTGTCAGGTCCACAGCCTGGGGTCTGCCAGACCGACTGAGTCTTGTCAGGAGCCCTGTCCAGTTTCCGGGGCTCACGTCTGAATGACAAGGTGTGAGTCTGGGACACGGAGGCTGGGAAGCAATGGTGAGCCTGAGACGCCGGACAAAAGCTACACGCGATGGACAAGAAGCTTTCCCTGGACAGGAACGACTAGCACGCTGGCGGTGGCATTAATCCATTGTCACTGGGGTGGTCCCCCTGGCCCCCGCAAGTTTTAGAGGACACACGTCCTGCGCTTCAACTCCCATCTCCACCGGCACTGTCAGGACAGGATAGCCTAGAGGAAAACTAACGTTTCTGTCACAAGCAGTCCTTGCCAACTTGTCCCAAAATCCCCATCTGGCCTGCAGAGTGTCCGTGTAGCTAAACAGAGGGACAGGGGCACCAGTGTCAGATCAAGCACAAGCCTGGAGGACTGCTCTTGAGGTTGGCTCTGCTGGACCGGGACCCGCTGACCCCACAGGAGCACACGTGCCCGTGCCAGGGATCTGGTGCGCACCACCTGTCACCCACGACAACCCAAGGGACCTGGTTCTTATTCCCAGCTCAGAGGAAATCGGGCCTCAGAGAGGCAAAACGGCTTGTCCCAAACCACTCGGCAAGCTCAGTATGGATCACAAGAGCAGCACATGGGGAGATCAGTCCCCATCTGTCCCCGAATGAGCTCTCTAGAGTGTCCTTAGAGGCGAGGGGCCACCATCACCAGGACGGGGCGTCCTGAAGCCATGTCTGTGTGGCAGGAAAAAAACACTATTCTCTGTCAAGATGGAAAGAAGAGGGGGCTGGTGAAGAGTAGACATCCTTCTTGGGGTCAGGATTAGTATTAGGGTCAGAGGCAGGGGATTTTCTGGACACTGAGGGTCAACCCTTCTTGGCAGATAGCTTTTCTCGGCAGCCCACCCGGGAGGGAAGGCGCTGGAAGAAGCTGCAGGGGTCAGGATGTGCGACACGTTCTGCCTCCTTGAGCCTCTGACAGGCTGAGGCTGCCTCTGCTGAGGCCTCTGCCGGACCCGCGCATGGAAGGTGGCGGTTACTGCCTTTCTCGTCTGTCCCTGCCAGGGTGTCATCTATACTATACCTAGGGGCTTCCCTTATGGGCTAGGTGAGTCATGCCATAACCAGAACTTGTCCCCGTGGCACCAGGTTCCTCCCCCAGCTCCCAGGGGCCCAGTGTGCAACGTGTTGTCCCATGGGGCCCCCCAGTACCGCCCAGGCAGGCACGTCCTTTGCACTGAACCAAGCACTGTCCCCAGTCACTCGTCCTGACCCTCTGCACCTCTGGGGAAGGTGGCCGATGGGGAGACAGGTGCGTAAGGCACATCTCGTCTGGATGACGTGGACAAGTGCAGGTATCTCAGACCTCTCTAACTAGCCCCTTCTCAGGCCAGAGAACAGGGACAAAAGGCACGCTGGCCTCAGAGACCTTCCACCTGCAAGACTCCAGGACCACCCTGCGTCAATCTTGACCTTTCCTGGGGACCTATGGCCACGAGGGCCAGTCACAGGAGCTCCCACGCAGGCCACCTCTGGGAAGCTTGGGAACATGATCCGCCAGCCTTTGATCCCTTGATTACTCACCGCCATCACTCTGAACTTGAATCCCTCCTCCTCCCCATCGCCATCCATAAACTCGGTGAGAGTGCGCCCCGCTCCACCCAAGCTTCAGATCTGTCAGGATATGGGTTTACACACCGCTTCCCCCCACCCACCTCCTTGAGGTTGGTAGGATTTATGTTTGTGCAAAAACTTGCCCTCTAAGTTCAAGGTAGATGCAAAATGACTCTGCCCCAGGGGTAGAGGAGACTTTTTGGCCTCCTGGTTCAAGTATTCGCACCCCCTCGTTTTATACGAAGACAACTGAGGGAAGTGAACAACCAGAGAAGTGAAAGAACAGGAAGTGCGGGGCAAAGCTGAGATCAACGCCAGGCGTCTCGCCTGCCAACCTTCCAGGGTCCCTCTCCTGGGTCCAGATGCTCAGTAATAACAGCCAGTGGCCGAGCAAACCTTTTGACCTGGCTCATCGCTTACGAATTTGTCTAATTTTAACCAGTTGCCCGCGGTCTTGTGTGCACACACTCGGTTATTACCTGTGCCTTGTGTAAGCTGCCAGGATGCTGCCCCGGCACCTCTCCCCCTGCAGCTGGGAAATCCTGCCTTCCTGTTTGGGCTGTGGGAACCGGTGTTCTCGAGAGCTCAGAAGAAGGGGCCGTGGAGAGGAGAGGGGCTCAGAGGAGAGGGGCTCGCCGGCACCCCTGCAGGGCCCCGGCCCGCCGCCGCCCTACCTGGCTCCTACTTGCAGGTGTGCACGTCATAGATGCGGATGCACTCCTGGCAGCTCACGTAGCAGCACCAGTGGAAGATGCAGTGGCATTTCTCCTTCCTCTTCTCCGTCCTCGTGTTGTGACCGCGGCCACAGCAGAGCAGGTCACAGCCATCAATGCCATGGGAGGTGACATTACAAGTCCGGTCCCGGGTACCAAAGGAGCCCGTCTCGGGGTTGGGCTCGCAAAAATTGGGGGAGTTCTCATAGTAGACCAGGTCCCTCTCGGTGGGCGGCTTGAAGAGCGCGTATTTGGCGCGCAGCGTCTCCACCCAGCCCCGTGACTCCCGGTGCTTCTCCACCACCATCTCCGAGGCGCTGTCGTACTTGTCCTTGAGGAAGTCGCCGATGGCGCGGAAGTCAGGCTGCGCCCACCAGCAGGTCTTCACCTCGCAGCTGCCCGACAGTCCATGGCACTTGCACTTGAGGTGCATGTGGTCCAGGATGGTCTGGGGAAGGGGAGCAGAAGCTGGAGCACCCCGGTCCTCCCCCTGGCCCGGCCCCGCTCCCGCGGGAGCCTCTGCTAGGCCTGCGCTGCCAGGAAGAGAACAGTAACCCTGCTTTCCCTGCCCTTCACATCCCCAGCAGAAACCGCACCCACTGCCCAGAGCTGTAGGAAACAGGATGCCCACTTAACAGACAGGGACACTGAGGCTGTGTCAGACCACCACAGGCAGGGCTGGAGGATGAATTCAAAGACGCCCGCCAGACTAAACAGCCCTACACAGGCAGCCAGTGTGCGCAGGGTGGGCTGGCGGGTGCCACCCCCATGGGGTGGCCACATGCTGGGACAGTCCACAGAGAAAGCGTTAACAGAAGGGGTGACTGTGGGCACCGTGAGAGGAGAGCAGGGAGCCCAGGGTGAAGAGGGCCCCCCAACGGACAGGGCGGCCGGGGCAGGGGCGAGGTCAGCCGGGAGAAGCAGAAGCCGGGCAGGGTCTGGGCGGGGTTCCTGCGAGGGCCCCGCCGCTCACCGTGCGCCCAGCCTCGTTGTTGTGTTTGTTCATGGCCGAGCGCGCGTCTGGTCGGTTCTCCCGCGCGTCCGCAAACTCCCGTGACACCAGCACCCCAAAGTCGGCGTCCTCGCTGCATCCGCCCCACTTCCAGCCCTCTCCGGGCGGCCCTTTGTGATGCGAGTCACAGCCGCAGATGGTGGAGGTGCCCTCGGCACAGGAGCGCGTGACTGCGAAGGCCACGCCGGCGGAGGCGATGGCGTGCACGAAGGCCGATTCGCGGGTGGCTGTGGAGAGGGGTGGGGAGGCACTGCTCAGGCCGGGCTTGGGGCCGGCCACTCTGCCTCGACCTCCCCGCTGTGAAAAGTTGAAAGGACCACCAGTCGGGGTGGATGAGGAAGAAACCGAAGTGCCCTTCCAGCTCTTGTTGGCTGCCCAGTGCCTGGTGGGTACCCCCACTTTATGGATGAGCAAACAAATGAGGTCCAAGGGGCTAACGGTTTAACCCAGGCCTCTGCAAATTGCGGAGCCCGTTAGAAATAGGGGTGGAATCCGCCTCTCTGGTTGGCTGCGGAAGAGAGAAAAGGTAGCCTTCTCTCTCCTGATTCCAGACCTCTCTGCCCCTCATCTTCCAAATTCCAAAGTCCAGCGCCGGCTGAGCCCCTCCACCCCCGACAACCTGAGGTCTGACCAGGAGGGCAGGGGCCCACCTGTCAGTCTCTTACTCCCAACCTCCTGTCCCAAGTAAGGCCCAGGCTGTGGACTACTTACTAGTCTAGCCCTTGGGAGAGGACGGGGACAGACACAGGGCGGTCCCCCACTCCCCCCAATGTCTATTCAGGGGTCTCCCCCGGATCTCATTATTATGAGTGATCTGTGGCCCAGATTCTGACCGTCATTTCTTAGCCCTAAGAGGCAGAAAGTCTTCTAATAGGTCCATTTTACAGATGCAGACATTGACAATTAGGGAAGCAAAGGCCTGACAGGCCTGCAGCCCAGCCATCACCCAGGAGAGGAGCCCCAGGCAGCGGGGTGGTGGTCTAAGACCACGGAGGCTGCAGGGTGCTGCGCTGGCCCACAAGCCATGGCTCTCCCCTTTCCTGGGCTGTGGCAGCTTGGCAGATAAGGAGAGAGCCTGATGACCCCTCGCAGCCACTGCTGCCTCCTGAGAGAGTGCGCGGCAGCCGCCAGCGTACCGGAGGCTGCGCAGCCAGGGCGGTCTGCGGAGCGGCCAGCCGGGCTCCCCATCGCCCAGTTCCAGCCCCTCCACCCGCAGCGCCCGGGGCGGGGCGGCGGGGCCAGCGCCTCGCTTCCGGCCGGGCCCGCGTCTCTCGCGGCGGCGGCGGCGGCGCCCGGACCCCGGGCCGCGCCGGGTTCCCAGCCCCGGGGACGCGGGGGCGGCGGGGGCGGGGCGGGGATTAGCCTGGGAGCGGCGCTGACAGCCCCGTTGTGCCGGTCCCCGTCCGGCGGGGCCCGCTGGGCCGCTCAATCCGCCTTTGTTCGCGCGGTGTCACACCGCATTACCCGCATAATGCGGCCGCCGGGCCCGGGCCGCCGGGCCGGCCGCCACCGCGTAGCAACGGGCGGCTCCCGCGGCCGGGCCGCGCCCCCAGCCCCGGCGCCGGGCCGCGAAATCCCCATTGAAGCGGCGCCCCCCGCCCCCGCGCTGCGCCGAATGGCCAGAGGGCGTGTGAATGGCGCGGCGGCCGCAGCGGGCGCGGGGCCGGGCCGCGCGGTGGGGGGCGGCGCGCGGGCCCCTTTCAAGCCGCCTAAGCCCCTCCGGGCCGCCCGCCCCGACCCCGCCCGTGGAAAGCGATCCCCGGCGCCCCGCCGCCGCCGCCGCCGCCCGAGCTCCGGCGTCGCGGCCTCTCGCCTTCCGGCCGCCGCCCCTGCGCTCGGTCCCCGGGCCCCGACCCACGGGAGCAGTGCGACCCCCGCCGGCGGCAGCCGCGCCCCAGGCCGCACCTCCGGGCAGGCGCAGCCCGGGCGTTGTTCCGCGCCTCCGCGGAAGATGCGTGCCCCGAACACGGCGCCTCGCGGCCTCCCGCAGAGATTAACCCCCGGCGGCCCACACAGCGGGGTGGGGATTTGCCAGAGGCGGAGGGCAAACGTGGAGCCGAGAGCAGGGTTCGAACCGGTTCACAGCCTGGGCTCGAACTCCGGGGCGCGTGTGTGTGCCTGCGGCCTTCTTCCCGGAGACCGAAGGCCTTCATCAAACGCCCAATCTGACATTATCTCTCACCCCGCAGAACTGCCCTCTACAATTTAGGGATGAAGGCAGGGACTAGAACCTTCAAAGCTGACTTAAAACACTGAACACAGACGTGAACGGGTAATAAGCTCAAAGGCCCGATAAGGCCACTGGCTAGCCTCCCGAGCGGCAGAGCCATCAGGAGGTGAGTCTTCGGGGGAGCGCGTCTAGACGCCAGGCTGTTTGATGAAGCGCTACCTGGCCCGAGGTGGGGCACCGGAAGGCGATGAGACTGACAAGCCGGCGAGATCAGGTTTGAAATGCAAACCGCCGCCACTTGGCCTCAATTAGAAGCCAAACCTTTTATGTAAACAAGGAATAAATTAGCTTTGGTAATGAAAGCGTAAACAGTAACATCATCCATTGATTCGTTAATTGCCCTTCTGTCCCATGACAATCGCCTGTAGGTGGGACGAACCAGGCACCAGAGGCACAGGTAAAGGGTAAAAGGGGACAGCACTCTAAAATAGGGGATCAGCTACCCCAGCCCCACCCCAGGTCCAGCTGACTCTCGGGTCCCTTTTCTTTCTGGCTATAAACGCAGCTCCTCTAAAAGGATGGGGGCTCCAGCTCACCTATTTGGATAGCAATGCCCAGGGGGTGGGCAGCAGAAAAGGGTGGGGGTGGGGGCTCCCAGGAACCCAGCTGAGACCACTCCATTCCTGAGCTCAGCAGTTCTCAGAATTGCCTTTCAAGCCCAGAACTCATGAGCCCCAGAGTTCCCTTCTTGGGAGCCTTTTCACTCTGAGTACCTTCAGGTTCAAGTCAAGTTGTGACTCAGGTTCAAGTGAGGTCAATTCTCCTCCCAGGTGGCCAGAGGACTGGGGAGTTAGGCCGAGGCCTCACCATGATCCCTGAGTACATCTGACTTTCAGGGACCAGTGGTCTCACAGAAGCCGCTGAGAGCAGTTGCAATGCCCTGGGCACCAGACGCCTTCCTTAGACCTTCAATTTTCTATATGGGAGGGACTTAAGGGTGACTGTCCTCTCCTCACCCCAAAAAAACTGGATTTGTGTAGCACTTAACACAGTACTGGGGAGATATCACAAATGTCCTCCAAGAGGGAAGGAAACTTGCCTCGGCTCTGGGATGTAGGTGCACCTCAGGGCTGCCCAGCACCCGGCAGCACCCAGGAAGGGGTTCCAGTCATGGTGACTGCCTGGGTCCATCCAGAGCAGGGACCCTATCGATCCACTTTCTGTGGAGGTCACAATGGTGACCAACTTTATTACCCGCCCCTTGTGGGGGTCCTAGGCTCAGAGCTGAGGTGCCCTGAGGAAGCCACAGGGTCCCGATGCCCTCCCCAGTCCAGCCCCTCACCCCTCTCCTCATGGGCCAGGAGACAGTACCTTTGTCGAGGACAGGCCCAAAAATGGCCAAGCTGTCGTCAATGGTGGTACAGTTCCAGCGGCGACCCCGGAACTGATGCTGGCACTCCTGGATGCCCAGCTTCACTCCCTCAGCCACACTGGGCATGATTTCGATGTAATTGCGGCAGAAGCGCAGTTGCTTGGGGACCAGGCCGGGAATGGAGCCGCAGAGCAGGGGCTGTGAGCCCAGGGATGTGTACTGTTGGCCCAGGGCCAGGGACCTGCGGGCAGACAGGCAGTGACACTTCAGACACAAAGCACGACACAGGCCTTGCCTCTTCCCTGCAGCCCCCTGGGGTGGGGGGAGCCACAGAGGGCTCATGAGCCTGAACCCACCACTCTGAGAAACCTGGCACCTGAACACCCTCTCTGTGACCTTGGGGACACACTGCCCTGGAAGGACAGATTCTCATCCAGGCCAGGTCTGCCGTCCGACGTGGACACATTCTGCTTCCACGGCATGGACAGCAGCAGACAGCTGGGGCAGAGGATATCACGGAGAACCCTGGGCTGGGGCACAGTGCCATGGGGGCCCAGGTCAAGTCCCTCAGGCTCTGGGCCAGTTTCCCAGATGGGCAGGGAAGGGGTTGAGCCAAGCATCTAGGTGGCTGGGGCCACGTGGAGACTTCCGATAATCCATGGGAAGGAACCCAAACCCAAAGAGAGGAAGGTGGCAGACAGAAGGTCGGGCCTGCCCTTCTCAGGGAGATGACCCTCAGCCTCGTTCCCAGAACACAGCCCGCCCCGCCCAGAGCCTCCCAATGTCTCCCCAGCTCCTCTGTCCTTTGCCCACGAGCATATCCTAACCTCTCTGTAGCTCCACAAGGAGCAGGAGCCACTTTTCTCAAGAGACATTGCAGCCTGACTTTGTTTCAGACACGGTTAGCTCATCAGGAGGAAGGAGACCTCCGCTCGGATGCCCCACCCAACCAATGAGACCTTGGGCAGGGAGAGGGTAAGTGGAATCGACGACATGGACATATTGTGGGAGAAACAGAAGTGATCCTTGGGCCTTGGTTGATGAGACCTGTGCTCAGGGACAGTGTGAGCCGGAAGGGGGCGTGTATGGCCACGGCAGAAGCCTTGGAAAGAGGGTCCCGGAAGCCCCCAGGGGCAGATCAGGAAAAAGCACACACAGATTCTTTGGCGGAGCTGAACCCAAGCCTGCAATGGCTCAGCAACTGCTCTGTGATGGGCGCCATGGGCGGGGGGCAATGGCAGCCACTCCATTTGAGCTGGCCCCGGCACAGCTGCTAGTGGTCAAGGCAAACCCGTTTTTCTGGCCAGCCCTGGCCCCCAGTCTCAAACCTCTGTCCACCTTTCAAGGCCTGAGCGTTAGCCACCTGCATGGCAGAGCTTTTGTTGTGTCTTTCACATTTCTGTTTGTTTACATATTCCAGGGGAGGGGCTGGACAAACAGCTCTGGGGGCTTAGAGGGTGTTAGACCTCTTCAGATCTTAAGTGCCAAGCCCTCTTTTTTTTTTTTTTTTTTTTTTTTTTTTAAGGAAAGGTGCAGGCAGGAATGAAGGTGAGTAGGCAGGCAGGAAGAGAGAGGCGGAAGAAGCACTTTTCTTCTCTTTGTTTAGTTGTTCATCTTGGTTGTTCCCAACTGGTCCCAGGACGTGAAACCGGGACCTCAAATGCACATGGACTGCGCTCGGGCCCTCCTCCACCAGGGCGAACTCTAAGCCCTTTGTCAGAGGAGGAGAGGACCCCCTGAAGGTGACTTATCACTAAGAAGGGCTGATTATAGAATTTCTCCATGCCCAACACTGGACTGAGCTCTCTCCTTGATTTCCAGAATTTAAGCCTTATAATCACCCTCTGACATAGGAGGAGCCGGAGAGCAGCCCCATTTGACAGATGGCTTGGCCTTGCAGGTTGAGTCACCAGCCCAGACCACAGAGCCCAAATCCGCCGGACAGCAAAGGGTCAGGCTTGGCCCTCCCTCCCAGTTCAGGCTGGACCAGCATGTCCAGTCCTGCCCTGCCAGCTGCCCAGCAGAGCTCCTGTGAGTGAAGAGGGAAACCAAAGCAGCGCTCAGGGCCTGTGACTCAACGCCATCCTGGGATGGCAGCTCAAGAGCAAACCCCCACGCCAGGAAGAAGTCCCTTTCCCACGTGCTACTCTGATATTTAGGACCCAAAGTCCTTTATGGGGACAGCCAGAGGCAGGAGCTGAGGCCAGAGAGGGGACGCTGCCATCCCCACAACCCCACATGGGTTTGGTCCTGAGTGTGAGGCCATGGGGGTCCCACTGAAAGGGTATGGTGGTAACTCCCTGTCCTCCCCCTGGCCCTCCCCAGCCTCCAACCACAGGTGCCTCTGTCCAGGCCTGCCCCCGGAGGTGAGGATGAGCCCAGCAGTGCCCACACTAGCCTGGGCAGCTGCTCCAGGATAACCTCTGGCTCTGGGGGGGGTCCTGTCTCAGGTCACCACCACTCCCACCATCTGTTGGTCTGCATATCTGCCAAGCCAGGGCCCCAACACTCCAGATTCCCTTTGCCCAGCGAGATGAGGAACACACAGGGACCCCTCCTCTACCCCTTCACCTTCAGTGCTTCCCTTCCTTCTTCCTCGCCCTCCCCAGCCTTTGCCCTGTACCTGCAGGCCCCTCTACAGGTCAGAATTCTCTCAAGCTAGGTGGGAGGAAGCACATCAAACCAGAATCAGAGCCTACGTGGAGGCCTCAGAGAGCACAGAGCCCATTACACAGATGACAAAGTAGAGGTGCGCAGAGCAGCACTGCCCCGGGCCACACAGCTAGCCTGGCTTCCACTGCAGGGCAGGGGGGCTGGGTGTGGGGAAGCACCTAATTCTTCATTCCATTCCCAGGGAGACAGCTCCCCTGTCCTGCTCCCAGGTTTCACCGCCTCCCTCCCAGAAGGTGCCAGGCAAGCCTGTCCAGTCCAGCAGAACACCCGAGTGCTGGCACTGGCTTGGTTGGCCCAAAAGGCCAGAATCAGCCCCTCCAGACCCCTGCAGGACATTAAGCCCGAGGGCCAAGTCCTTCCCACTGTTCCCTTGCAGCCTCTCTCCGACCCAAGTGAGTTCCTCTCTTCCTCTGTCATCAAAGGCAACACCAGGACTAGTGACCACCAGAAGTCTAGCACTTCTGTGCCAAGGGCTTCATTCACTCCTCACCACAGCTCTGTGAGGTAGCATTGCCATCCCCCAGTTGCAGGTGAGGAAACGGAGGCACAGAGAAGTTGGCTTAGACCAGAATGCACACCCTGCATTTGGCTCCGAGGAAGGAGCACAAGTTCCAGCCTCAGAGAGGAGCTCTGTTCCCACCTTCCACCAAACCCTGTGCCCCCCGCCCCCGCCCACTATGTCCAACCGACTGCACCAGGCACCAGGCTGCCTCAGGTCAAATCCAGCTGTGTCAGTTCCTTGTGGCTGACCTCAGGCCATTTAAACAGCCTCTCCATGCCTCAGTTTCCTCAGTGGCAAAATAGACATAATGCAAAGAGTAAATGCTCTAAAGTTCCTGACACATGGGACACCCTCAGTAAATGGTTGTGGTTGTGGTTACCATGTGCTTAGGGGCTGTTCCCCTTCCAGAACTTTGTCCCCTGCTCTGTCATCAACCCCATTCCTCCCCATCTCCCTGCCCTGACTTGATAGCACACATCGGAATCTGCAGAGACCCTTCCCATCCGTCCGTGGGAGGATGCCTCAGACCAGAGGAAAGATCCCCTCCCCACGAGCTGAACAGAGATATTTGTCTCCCCAGGGGGCGAGGGCATAAGGACATTATTTCCAGCATACTCCAGTCAAGGGTGTCAGCTCAGATCTGGACAGCCCGCTGGTAATTAGCAGAGGTCTCTGGGGATATGGGTTTAGCTCGAGGGCTGAAGTTGGGGCTAACGAGGCTGTGGTTGCGGGGCTGCACCCTGACCCTGAGCCTTCCACCCACGCACTGCTCAGGCCTGACAGCACCGCACCCCCGGCTCCCTGTCGCCGCTGCTGGCGCACACGTGCTCCCGGGCCTCCTTCTCCTCAGTTCTTCCCCCCACCTGAAAAGGGCTTTGATTAGATGAGTCCTGCTGCTGGATGCCAACGGCGGCTACTTCTACCCCTCTGAGCCCTCTGCCTGGGGCCTCTGTCGGCTGCCCAAGCCCGGACAGACTCTGGGTGGCCTCCATTCTGCCCTGGGCTCCCAGACAGGAGCAAGCTCCTCCCTCTGTTCTTCCTCTGGCTTCTTCAAGCCTTCCTATCGCAAGTGCCGGGCTGATTTGTTTCCATCTGGGAGTGCTGGCGTAAGCTCCTAGAGGCCAGAGGTTGTGTCTCCTCCCATTCTCCCCCAACACCTCCCCATCGCACACACCCACGCACACACGCATGCACACAGACATGCACTTGCACACGCACACACATCCGCAAGCACAGCTGACTATGAAAGGGCCAGGCACGTGATAGGAGCTTGCTGATCCTCAAGGGAAGAATGAAGGAACACCAAGGCTAATCTGATGCCCCCCAGGTGCAGCCCCATGGCCCCCTCCCCAGGCCTCCAGGCATCCGGAGGTTCCACCCACACACAGGACAAGACTCCTCAGTTCCGCTGAGGAAGTTCCTCCATTTAGGACCTGAGACGATGGCTAGGCTCCCCAGAGAGGTAGGGACCCGCCTGGCACAGGCAGCTGCTGAGGGGGAGGGTGGAGGGCACTGCCAGGCCTTCCTGCCCTGCCCCAGGGCCCTGCCAGGCTCCCCCTGAGGAAGCTCAGCCTCCTCCCCAGCCGCCCACTGCCCAGCTTGACTGAGGACAGACCAGCAGCCAGAGGAGGGGCAGCAGGTGCAGGCAGCAGAAGACAGTAACGTTGGTCTCTCTCGGAAATGGCCTTTCCAAATAGCCGAACCTAACTACCTGCATCATCACACCCCACCCGCACCTGGTTCTTTGCCTTAACCTGGTCACACCTTCTGTCTTCAGAGAGCCAACGGTGGCCCCTGAGAAACTTCTACAGAAACCCAGGTCAGCCCACAGGCTAAAGTGACTTACACATGTAACAGAAGGCGAGACCCCAGCCAGTGTCCTATGCAGTGTTCTGTCCAGTGACACTGAATCTGCCACCCACCAGCAATAAGCTGTGGGCAGTGGCTGACCCCGTGCTGTGGGGACAGATGCTGCATGTCCCCCACTCTGCCACCAAGATAGGATTTTAGAGGTTGGAGGGGTCCCCAGAATCATCTGGTTTAGGGGGTTTCCTGCTTATTAGCCTTTTTTTGCCAAATGGAATCATATACAACCTCCCCTCTCTCGATACATAAATAAATAAAAATCAACAAAAAGAGGGACCTCTCCCTCGAAAAGCTAAACAGAATGACTGTGTGACCCAGTAAACCCATGCCTAGGTGTGTGCCCAAAAGAACTGACAGCAAGGACTCCAGCAGACACAGGGACATCAGTGCGCACGGCAGCGCTGCCCACAGGAGCCTAGGCAGCTCACGTGTCCCTCAGCAGATGAGCAGGACAGCAGACATGGCACGTCCAGTCAGCGGGACACTAGGCAGCTGACACAGGTACCACATGGATGAGCCTTGAAAGCGCGATACCAAGTCAGACCCAGAAGGAGAAACATTGTCTGATTCCACTCATGTGAGAACCTAGGAGAGGCAAGTTCATAGAGGCAGAAAGTAAATTAGAGGCTGCCTACCAGGGCTGGGAGGAGGGAGGTTATTGTTTGATGACTGTAGAGTTTCTGTCTGGATGATGGAATTTTCTAGAAACAGCGGTTGCACAACACTGTGAGTACACTTCATGCCACTAAACTGCACTCTTAAAAATAGTTAAAACGAGCAAAAGTGAGGAGCGGGCCTGGAGCCCCATCACCCCGCCCCATTCATACTCTCTGGCCCCTCTGTCAGTCTGAGGGTCGCTGCTCTGGTCTAACCTTTCCTTCCCTAGAGGGAAAGACTGAGGTCCAGAGAGGGCTCACCATTTCCCTGGGTCACCCAGCCAGCCACACAGGTAGGGCTATAGAAGGTGGGCCCAGGGCACAGCCCAGGGGAAGGCTCTGCGGTTCCCCACCGCTCCTGCCTCTGCTCTCCAGGTGAGCTCCAGGGCCAAGTCTCCCCGAGTCATGCCTCTCTTGAGGCATGGTCCCCTTTCCCCACGGGGAGGCCTAACCGTCGCTGCCAACTCCAGACAGGGTACCAGGCTCTGACCCAAAGACCTGGCTTCTCTTAGAAGGACTGACAAGCGTACTGAGAGGGAGATGGAAAGAGGTAAGAGTCAGAAAGCACTTCCCGGGTGGTCATCGTCTGGTGACTCCAGACTGAATGCCATTTCCAGAAGCCCCGCAGTAAACAGCGTGGTGCTGACCGCTCCTCCTGCTGGCTCCCAGGCAGCACTGGACAGCGACCCTCCCAGTTCCCAGGTCCAGAGGGATCCCACCCTGGCCTGCGGGCCGAGAGAAGCCTCCAGGGGCGAGGAAGAAAGGCTGGAAGATGGGCAGGAAGTAAAGAACCAACAGCCTTTCCACTCATGTCAAGAGATCTTCTCAGGGCTGGGGGAAGCCTAACATGTCCAGGGGTCCAGGTGCCCAGTGGGCAGGGCGAGGATGGAGCTTGTGGCCCTGATGCACCCACTTCTGTTGCTTCCAAAGTGCCCAGAGAGGACGGCAGGTGCTGCTCCTGCTGTGGGGGTGCCACAGGTCCCAGAGCAAGGCCATCATTCTGGTCCCTTGGCAGGGAGCTTCTGACAAAGCCAGAGGAGGGACCTATGTCAAGATTCACAAGCCACCATTTTCCTTGTCATCCACTGGTCCTCCCTGGAGCAAAAGTGCCCCGTAGGTTCATGCTGCTCCGTCTCTGTGCAGGACCAAGGGCAGGGAGGGAACATGTCCAAAGGGGCCTCCCAGCAGGCCAGGTCCCCCAGTGGGTGTCTTTCATCAGAGGAGCAGGCAGCCCTCCCTGGAGCATTCCCCGGGGGAGGCATGGGTGGGCTGTCTGGTCTCACGTGCCTCCAGTCAGGCTGGGCCGCCCTGGTTCACATGCAGGGACAGCAGGGGCCACTAGGCAGCTGAGATCTGGCCTCTGGAGACCAGCTGACCAAGGAGCTTCTGAGTTCACGGGGCCCGGGCCTCTGCAGGGTCCCCCTCTTGGCCCGGTCTCAGCCATCCAGACGAGGTATGTTTCACCTCATGGGGTGAGAGAAGGTGCCTGCCCTGGGAGAGAAGGTTCAGGTCTTCCCTTGGTAAACAATTCATTCCCCGCCTGCTCACTCAGCGCACAGTTGAGTGATGACTCTGCGTTGGGCAGGGAGCCAGGCCCTGGGAGTGGGGAGATGAACCCCGCGGTGCCCACGAAGCGCCGGACCAGGAGGCATCTGTCAAAAGCAGACCAATGTGTTGGAATACCTACTAGGTCTGGGTGCCATGAGTGCCACGGATGAGTGACAGACAGTCCCGAGGCCCTTTAACAACCAAGTAACCACGTGCCAGAGAGCACATGGTGGGCGCCAGGATGTCCTGGCCAGTGCTGGCGAGGAGGGCACCACGGCGGTGAGGGATGAGGGGCGTGCAGGCCATGCTGGGGGCAGATCAGAGGAAATGGGGTGGCAGCGAGTAGTCCCAGGCGAGAGGCAGAAGAGGGAACTGCAGCCTCTGCCCCTGACGGAGTCCAACAGAGCCGAGGAGGGAAAGGGACCCTGAGCGCCCAGCTTTGTTCAGTGACCAGGCAGTACAAGAAGGCCCCTAAGCTGGGCTCTACGATATTAACCTGTTAGAAATGTGCAAAACGGGGCTGGGGGTGGGTAGTAGGCCCCAAGGCGAAGAAAGCCTCGGAGGCCAGTGTGAGTTTCTGCTAAGGAGTCTCAGGCCTGGCTGCCCTCCACCCCGGGGGCAGGTATCACAGGTTTGGGGTGAGCCTAATAGTGCGCAGCTGGGACCCAGGGCCACCCGTCGGGCTAGTGAGGTTGGTGGCAGTGGGGCTCAGGACAGAGAGGCAGAGAGCAAACTGCAAGGACTGTCACATGGGAACAAGGAGAAGGAGAAAAGGACCAGGAGGATTTTGAGCCATGGTGACTGGGAAGATGGGGATGATGCCAACCAAGAAAGGGACCTATGAGGTGAAGTAGCTTTGGGAGCAAAGGTGAAAGGGAATTGGGGGCCCCCAGACACCATGTCCAGACAGAGCTGGAGTCCAAGAGAAACAGGCCAGAGATTCTGACTTGAAACCCTTCGTCCTGGAGCAAAGAGTTGAATGATACTCGAGGCTCGTGGGACACGGTCACGGATGAGACACCGGGAGCCTGGTGGTGGGAGTGCTGGATGCTGGGGGGCCCCGTGGGGGCCAGGGGAAGGCAAGACTCCCAGGAGGGAGGGGGCCTCAGGTGGCCAGGACCTCACCGCGGGGCGGTGGGGGTGGCTAGAACCTCAGTCTGGGGCATGGAGACAGCTCCCCGAGAAGCCCAAGCAGGTGGGCTGGGCAGCCGCCATTCCCGTGACTCTGGACAGAGAGAGCGGAGTGCCCTTCCTTTCCTTTGCATGTCCCCTCTTTGGCTCCTGTCCCCATTTGTGTCCTCCTGCGGTGCACATGGGAGCTCTCAGCCTGACCTTCCTCCCTTCACCAGCCAGTGACCACTCTGCCCTGCGGTTCTGGTACTCAGTCCTAGGACTCAGTCCGTGGCTCTCGCTCAGCTTGACCCCACTGAAAATCTGGGTGTTTAGACTTAGCTCAGTCCTCCCTAAACCTGTCGCCCTGTGCTGTGTAAGCGTGGCCGAAGCAGGAGGGTAGGGCCCTGGGACTGCGGAGGACAGGGACAGAATTAAAAGTCATTTCCTTCCCACTGGGCAGCACCCCGGATACCAGGGGAGCCGGGTGGGGCGGGTCAGGGGTAGGTTGTCCCTTTTTCCTCTCCCTCCCTAAACTTTCCAACACAATTTACTGGCTCTAGTGGCCAAGTTGCAGCTACTCTGTTCTGTAAGTGACCTAACACGAGTCCCCTATCCTCCACTTTCTAGAGAGGACCCTTATCCGGACCCAAGTGGGGCCCTCAGAGGAGGTGAGAACCCAGAGCCGGTGGCTGTGGGAGGAGAAAAAGCAGGGTTTGGCCCAATGCACAAAGCTCAGTGGTGGGTCACAGGTGAGTCCCCAGTCCCAGGGAATGGGCAGAGGTGCTGGCCAGGCCTGAGTCCCAGGATCCTGTGGGATGTTTCAGGAAGGGAGAGGAGGGGAGGAGAGGGCGGGGCAGAGCCTGGCTGGAATGTTACAGCTTCTGTTCTCCAAAGCAGCTCCCGAGTGCCTGGCCTGCGGCTCCTGGCTGATCTGATAAGATGTGACAGGGCGGCCTGAAAAATGTTGAAACCTGTAAAATGTTGAAACCTGTTTTCTGTTGTGTTGTGAGCATGAGGGGTTTTTGCCTTCAAATTCAGAGGAAAGTGGAGCTGATCAGAATAGAGAAGGGGAAGGGATGCGGGGGCCGGGGCGGGGGGGATACTGTCCCCTTCAGCCAAATTGGGCAGGGGCGGGGCACAAAGCAAGATGGGTACAAAGCAGGGTAGAGGGGCCTGGGAAGGGGTAGAGGCTGGAAAGAAGGGGCTCTGAAGAGGGTGAAGAGGGGGTGTGGGAGGGGGAGGGGACCCTGCAACTCTGGCCTGTGGGCAGCTCCAGCTTGGCTCCTCCTCCCTCAGCCTGGAGTGGACACAATGGTTCTCTCAAAGTGCTCTCCAAATGGGTCCAGTCTTGCCAACTTGAGAGATGCCAAGCAGTATAGAATCCATGGTGGACCAAGTATCTCTGGAGCGCTGATGGGGACCGAGGTAGATGTTTAATGAAGAAAAGGCTCTGTCTGAGAAGTGTCTCCTGCTGATCCCTTGCTAGTTGGAGGGGGTGGGGAACATTTGGTGCCCTGGAAAGGCTTTAGAAGCTGTAAGAGTCGAGCCACACAGAATGTCAACGCTGGTCTAGTACCTTGGGGGAAACTGAAGGCCAGAGAAGCCGTGTGACTTGCCCGGTTTCCCTCCACTGGGGAGGCAAGGAACATGGCCCTGGTCTTATGACCCCGAGTCAGAACTCTGTCTCCCTTTTACCATGCACTTCCTTCGTGAAGCCTCTGGTCTGACGGCTGGGGCTTCATTCATGTACATGAAGCACATTTCCAGTTTGTTTGAGATGTGGCTGCACCCTCCTCAGAGGCCCTCACTTGCTCACAGGTGGCCACGGCCAATGGCAAAAGGTGAGAAACCTCGTCTGGGGCAGAAACCACAAGGAATGAAGGTGCTGAGCGGCGAGGGACTGAAAAAAACAGTGAAAACACAAGCAGGGAGGTGATCTCTAAGCCGAGGTCAGTGTGGGCATCTTTCCCAGGCTGTTATTGATTCCTCTACATCCCATTCCACCAACCAGCACTCTTGTTTCAACTTTTCGTAAACTCCATGCACAACCTTTTTCTCATTTTTACCTTAAAATGCGTCTCCCCTCCCCAACTCCTTCAGCCCCTAGGTACTGTGGGCAGGGTTAGTCTCCCATTTTTCAGATGCAGAAATGAGGGCCTTATCGGGTTATGGTGTTTATCCTGAGAAACCGAGCCTGCAGGTTCCCAGGCCAGGATTTGCTGGTTTTCCACGCTGCTTTATCCTTCAAGGCCGGTTCCAGTAAAATATGAGACACACCCTTCCCAGCCCTCTTCTGCATTTTGGACTCCTATGTATCCATCGAGGTCTGGTTTTAAAATTCCTTCCTTGGTGGAGGAAGTGGTGAGTGGTGAGGTGGAGTAGTGGTGAGGTCTGCCGTCTCCCCCTGAACACAGTCCACATATATCCCAAGACCCAGGTTCACATCCTTGGCTGCTGGGGACAACCAAGATGAACAACTAAATAAAGTAAATTAAAATGCTTCCTCCTCTCTCTTCCTGCCTCCCTGCCTATTTGCCTTCATCTGCCTGCACCTTTCCTTTAAACATTAAAAAAAAAAAAAAAAAAAAATCCCTTCCTAATGTGTTCCAGTTTAAACTGTTCCTTCTGGACATTGCCCAGTTCTTCTATCTACCTCGGACATAACCTTAAACACTTTAAATTGAGCTTTCCTTGATTGTTTCTCTGCTAAAACTGAGTTTTGGAGCATTCATTCGTTCATTTTGTTTTCTGAGCAGAGGGCCTGGTCACCATTCCTCCCACCACACTGAGCGGGCCATCTGCTTACCCCAGCCATTCTCCTCACCTCCACCAGGCCCCGCCAGCCACCACAGGACGAGCTGAGGGCAGGTGACGGCCCTGCTGGCTCTCCGGGTGGCTTAGCCACGGTGGTCTTCCTGGTCTGAACACCCTTGTCCTCAGCAGGGCCACTTGATGGAGGCTTCAGTCACAGCGGCTGTCCAGGCCTCCTCTGAGTCACCATCTTCACTCAACAAATGCTTACCCAGGGCCAGACCCTGTGCTGGTACTGGGAGCAGGGACGGGGGCACGTTTGGTTTTGTGAGAGCTCTCCACTGAGACGGGGAGCCGCCCCTGGGCACCTGTCCACCTCCTGTCCAGGTGTCCAGATGCCCCCTCCCATGCCGGACACCCAAACATGAAGACCACCCCCCTGGTGAGAACAGGGCCTGGAGGACTTTGACCACCCCTTACATTGCACCCTTCGGAGGCCCAAGGACACACACTTGCCAGCCCGCTGCTGGGCAGGAGCCAGGGCTCGGGCACTCCGATCACTTGGGGTGGTTTTGAAATGATGAACACCTGGGCCCTGAAGCCAGCCCTGCTGAATCAGACTCTCCGGGAGGAGTCGGGAAGCTGAATCATGAAAGCATCCCCCAGAGTGTGACAATAACACAGCACGAGATGAGGAAACACCCAGACGCAGCTTTTCCTAGGAAGTTCTCTGGCCAACGCTGCTCGCCCTGAGCTCACCACACTCTTAGAAGCTGCTCTCGGCTCTCAGAAAGCAGGAGGATTGAGGAACCAAGCAAGGGGACTGCGGGGCAGCAGCCAGGCAAACTCATCTGTGTTCCTAGAGATCTTCTCGATGCGCTAACAAGTGCCTGTCATTTTGTAAAGGGTGGGGTTGGGGGCAGGGTGTTATAGATGAAAATAGACTTAAAAAGGATAAATACTTGGGACCTCATTTGAAAATCCTGGCCAGGAAGGTGTTCTGAGGCTAACTGGGGGAGCGTGAACATGAGAAATCATTACTAACTTTGTAAGTGTCGTGGACAGAGGTGGGAGTCAGCCTCTCGCTGTGGAAATGCTGGAGTGAAGTCATGATGACTGTAATTTACTTTGAAATGACTCAGCAAAACCAGAACGCGGTGGGGGAGGGGAGCAAGCATGCTGCCTGCCAATGCGGTGGACCTAGCGTGTGTGAGGATGAGGACTCACTCTTCTGTTCCCACCAACCATTTTCTTTTTGTGTTTAAAGGAAAGATAAGGCAGGCATGAAGGTGAGTAGGCAGGCAGGGAGAGAAAGGAGGAAGAAGCACTTTGTTTTTATTTACTTATTCATACTGGTTGCTCCCAGGATGCGAACTGGGGTCCTTGGGATGCACCTGGATTGCGCTCCTCTGGAGACGGCTGACCTAACCACTACTCCGCCAGGGCACACCCTGATTAACAATTTTCATAATAAAACCCTGAAAGAACCACCACTGCTGGGTGCCACCAGCGCCAGGCTTGAACTCCCGCCTTGGATTTGGCCTTGCCCAGCACAGGGCGGTCGCGGGGTCTCCGGATCCCACGGAGCTCACCTGCAGGGAATGCAGCACCGACCCCAGCAGGTGCGCTCAGGCAGGTGCAGGCCGGGAGGCGGCGGCGGCGGCGGCAGGGCCTCAAGGGAGGCGCTCAGGGCACCGCTGCTTTTCAAGGTGGGTATTTCCACCGCATTCCCAGGCGCTCCTCCTCACCCCGGGTCCCCCCACGGCGCTGAGCACGCACAGGTGAAGACAGCCCTGCCCGGCACCTGGATTTCCCCGCTCCTTCAGGGAGGCTCCACGCAAGTTCAAAGCCGTGGCTGCCCCTCCTTGCCGGCCCATTCCCCATCCATCCCCAGGCGAGGCAGCGGCAGCCAGAGCAGAGCCAGAGCAAGCGTCAGCGAGCATCAGAGAGCGTCGTGAGCATCAACATCGGCCTTTGCAGCCCCGAGCCCCAGGCCTGCCGCCAATCCCTCGCCCCTTTGCATTTACTCTCTGTTCTTTCTTCTCAAGGGTTCATTACCACCCGCGCCTGGTTTTGCAAGCATCTATTCAGCACCTATTAGGAGCTGTACTCAGGGTCCGCTGCAGGCCCGTGCAGGACCTCATTAAATGTTCCAGCTGCAGAGGGGGCAGGTCACTGGTTCTCAACCCTGGCAGCAATGGGGGGGTGGCGCCAGGGTGGGGGGCCTTAAAACTACTGATGTCTGGGCCCCACCCCCAGAGAAACAGATTTAGTTGGTCTGAGTGCCCCACCCCCCTTTTCCCCTGTGGTATCTTCCTTTCCTCCATTTTAAAAGGAGGCAAGGAGAAGCTCTGTCCTAGGTCACAGAAAAGGCTCAGCACCTGCCTGCATGCCTGTGTGCATGGGTGTCGGGAGACAGCCGGGCTTCCTCAACCCTCTGCCATCCTATCCCTGGATTACTACCTCCCTTTGCTCCCAGCTGCAGTCCATTCTTTCCCACCATGTTCTGTCCTCCTCATCCATGAAGCAGGCCTCCCTCGAGGTCTCTCAACAAATCACCATCTTTACAGCAACAGAAGCAAAACTCTTTTGATTCAGCAGCACACAAGTAAAGTGTTTGGGCATGCCCTCCATTTACATGCACTTAGGTCGAAATCACATGCCTGCCAGCCCCTGTGTCATAGTTCATGTGCATTACAAAACACATAGCAACATACCCTGGGAAAAGGCAAGCTAAAGAAACCATTTCCCCCCAGTCTGTACATTATCTGTCGGCCCCCTGGCCCAGCCTTCAATTCCTGTGTCCTCTGGTTTTCCTGCTATTGTTTTCTCTTCTGCTTTTATTTTCTGTTTACTTTTCTCAGCCTTGCAGCAGGTGAACATATTTCTAAGTGGCCTCGCTTCCTGCTCCCTCACCTCTACTCTCTGCACAGGACACCAGACCAGGTGTGTCCCCACCTGAGTGCTGAGGCCACGGGGAATTTCTTCCAGGGGGAAAGACACTTGGGATGAAAGAGATAAAAATCACACACACGCACGCACATCACAACAGACAGTTAAAGTAGAAAAAATCTCAATTCCTCTACACACAGGACAAGCACTCAACAAAAGGGACACAACTTCCGAGCAGGTTAGCCCCAGTTTAGGTTCCTGTAGGAATCACCCTGGCCTCAGAGAAGACCCAAGACGCCAGACAGGAGCGGTGCCCACAAAACACAGGGGGATGAGGTAATAGCGACTCAGAGCTGTAAGTAAAATTGAGATGGTGAGTAAGAAAATGAGGGGTGTATTTATTTGAGTAGAGAATGGTTAATGAAGAAATAATTTACTGAACTCTGTTATAAGGTAGTAAGGGAACGAATTCACTGGGGCACATGGAATGATTATCACTATTATTGTTAATTATAATGGCTCATATTTCTTGACCCCTGACTAGTATCAGAAGTCATGGAAACCACTGTACACAGAATTCTCTTTTTAAAGGAAAGGTGTAGGCAGGAGTGAAGGCGAGTAGGCAGGCAGGAAGAGAGAGAAGAAGCACTTTATTTTATTTTTATTTAGTTGTTCACACTAGTTGTTTCCCCTGGACCTGGGACTTGAATGCAGGGGCATGTGCTCCTTCAGAGGTGAGTTACCTAACTACTACTCCACCGGAGCGCACCTGCATTTTTTTTTTTTAAGGAAAGGGGCAAGCAGGAATGAAGGCAAGTAGTCAGGCAGGCAGGAAGAGAGGAGAAGTGTTTCATTTATTTTTATTTAGTTGCTCATCTTGGTTGTTGTTCCCAGCTCAGGAGGCAAACCTGGGTTCTTGGGATGTATGTGGACTGTGCTCGGTCAGAGGTAGCAGACCCAACTGCTACCCCTCCAGGGCACATCAGTATACCTCTTTTAATTTGCCAGTGAACTCCTGCAGGGTTAGTACTGTGCCTATGTGGTAGGTGATGCTGTGGCTTCAGAGAGGCTGATCTGGGCAGTCACACAGGATGGTGGCATGAGATGGCTAACAAAACAGTGAGGGGAGACATTTGGTTGGTGTGGAGTGGAGGACTGAGGATGAAGGGAAAGAAATACTCAGGTCAGCCCACTACACAGGCTGCTCTCGGCATCCACAGCCCTGAATAAATTCACCGCTGGGGCCCTGCCCATGGCTCTTTGCTTCATTTTGAATATTGTCATAGATCTTCCATACTTGACAATGACTTCTCTAGACT
>RJWH01004170.1:0-118926 GCA_004363575.1 Solenodon paradoxus | reverse complement strand
CTCTAGAGCACCTAGCACATTACTGTGCTCAATCAATGTTAAATCAGCCATAGAAAGAAGCAGGGATCTGTATGCCTAGAGTAAAAGCAAAATTGTATTAGGCCAAGTGAGACTCAAGAAGAGGCCTAACGAGAAATGCTATTAGGATCTCAAGTTATACCCTTCTTCCCCAAATGGAAAGAACACTGGCTGGAGAATCTCGAGTTCAAGGCATAGCCCTGCTGCCAATTATGTATGTTACTTAGGACAAGTCATTTATCTCACCAGCCCCTAATTTTGCTGGCAAATGAGGACAATGATATCTGTCATTCAAGACTACTAGAAGAGTGGAAGTAGATCATGAAAGTGCTTTAAAAAAACCATCTATCTATCTATAATATATGTGTGTGTATATAAGAAAGTATTTTGAGATTGATCGTTATGCGTGGAAAATGGTATATGACCAGAATTTTTAAAACCAAACCATATACTAACATGTTAACATTTTGCACTGCAAGTTTGAAAGAACTTTATAGTGAGTATCCATATCCCCACCATGTCTTTGATAATTAAAGGATATTATTTAGCAATGTATTTTCAAAAGAAATTACTAAAGCATATTATTATTCCTCATTTTATGTAATTTGTGCTCATCTTCCTATTCCAGCTTCTCTAGTTCCTTTATGTTGTCTTGCAAAGAAATCTTTTTGTGAGTGAGAATCCAGAGCATATTTGCTGACAACATAATTTATTTTCTTGTTGTTTCTCAAGGTTGGTTGTAGGGTTGCTCATGGCTAGAAAAGGTAGGAGAATCATTGTACTAGATTAGTGAAGAAAAGTATCAGGAGAATTTAGCTCAGTTTTATACATTAAAATCCACCTCTTCCTGTGATCCACAGGAGAGAATATCATAGCCTTGGATGCACAATTGAAAGACATAATGCACTCCCATGTTTACTGTAGCACTATTCACAATAGCCAAGAGCTGGGAACAATCTAAATGTCAATTGACAGATGGCTGAAAAAAAAAGGAGATGTGGTATAGATACACAATGGAATACTACTCAGCTATATAAAAAATGAAATACTGTCATTTGCAGCAACATGGACCTAGAAGGTATTATGCTTAGTGAAATAAGTGAAACAGAAGACAAGCACTGTATGATTTCACTCATATGCAATATATAGAGAAAACAAACAAATGAACCAAATAAACTTTTAGACCAAGTTAGTCCAAATTAGTGATACCAGAAGGGAAGGGAGAAAAGATCAGGGCAAACTGAGTAAAAGTGGTCAATTATATGGAGAAGCATAGAATTGGAATTTTAGTAGAGAACTTGATGTATTACATACAAATGTTGATTAATAATGATGCACACCTGCAACTTGTATTATAATATGTTATCTCAATAAAGAGTTATGAGAAAAAATACACAAAAAAGTTCTTTTCAGTTCATGCAATGTATTATCATGGGATAATACATTGATTATTCAAAGCGCAATAAAATTTGCTTAGCGGATGAACCATGAACTTTATGATAATAAAAGAGAGAATCAGAATGTTACTTATGAATATCAGCCAAGAAGTCTTACCATAGGTAAATTAAAATCCTTGACCTAGCAGTCTTCTGAATAACACTGATAAATATGCCCAGATGAATAAGGATGCTGTAATTTTTCCAGAAAATGACTACAAAATTCTAAACAACCTGAATGCTCATCAGTAGATAGACTGAATAAATCCTAGTATATCCATATTATGAACTGTTATGCAACCAGCTAGTTGAAATAATGAGCCAGATCTATAAGTACTGCTGGGAGGGCTGTGATATTCTCATATGTGCAAAAGCTAAGCTATAGAGAAATGTATCACAATCCCATTTTAGTACAAATAGCAAAATCCCCTATAGATGTGCTCTATGCTTGCACATATTTGCATGTGCACTGGAAGGATGTGGGAAGATTCAGACCCAGGCTGTTAATATTGTTTTCTTTATAGAGAGGGAAAGGATAAAAGAATACTTTGATTTTATTTCTTTTTAAACTCATGCATTAGTTCATCAGTGGCAATGGGCACACAGAACATTTACAATTTCTGAAAAAAAGTTTAATAATTCTTTAAAAAACTACTTGGGACTTCAATGATGATCTTTTTGCACAAAACTACTATTGTGCAAAGAAGAGGCAGCTGTGTTTCAAACACACACCTTCATTTCAAGGAATTATAACACTCACAGCACTGTGGTCAAGGAGGCCCAACTGCTGCTGCCTCCCTCTCCTTTTGCATCCTGCACCTCTCCTCAAGAAGAACACCTGGAGAAAATGGAACCCTCCTACACTGTTGGTGGGGATGTAAACTGGTGCAACCTCTTTGGAAAATAGTATGGAGATTTCTCAAACAAATAAAAATAGAACTACCATTTGATCAAGCAATCCCACACTTGTACATATACCCAGAGGACACAAAATCTCTAATCAGATAAAATATCTGCACCACTATGTCCATAGCAGCACAGTTCACAATAGCCAAGACATGGATACAACTTAAATGTCTATCAACAGATGACTGGATAAAGAAGCTGTGCTCTATATACTCAATGGAATTCTATGCAGCTATTAAAAAAGATCAAATTGTGCCCTTTTGCAAAAATCTGGATGAAACTGGAGGATATCTTGTTAAGTGAAATAAGTCAGAAAAGAAAGAGAAATAAAAGACTGTTTCACTGTTATGTGGAATATAATGAAATGAAACAAATGAACACACAAATCCCAAATGAACAACAAAAATGACAGGACACAGAACTGTGGTTACCAGGGGAGTAGGGAGGGGAGAGGGAAGGAAAGAGGGGAATAAGTGGTGGTTGAAGGCACTGGAACTCTGGTGCTGAGTATAATGTGGTATATAAACTGAGATGCAATTTCAATATCCTAAAATTATTATAGCATTGTGAACAAAATAAATAATAAACATTACTATTGCAAGACATCCCCCACCAATAAAGAGTCGGCACCCTTTGAGCACTGACTATGAAGCAGGCACAGGCAATGCGCAAGCTATTTTCAACTGTATCCTCTCATGTTCATCTGTACCACAACATCTGAGATAGGTAGACTATAATTTTGCAAAATGGAACAGGTTGGAAACACTGTAAAAGTCTTTCACTGGGTTTACTGAGTCCCTTGATGTACCAAAGGCTGGGGATTTCCTTGGTGCTGTTACAACCATACTGGATAAAGGGTTCAGGTAAGCTAGCCCACAACGAAAAGTTCACCAGGCCAGAAATGAGAATGTCTAATCCAAGATTTGACTTAGCCAGAGAGAAACTTGCAGCTTCCAATGACTGTTACAGAGTGCCCAAGGAGTTCTAGTTCCCAACATGCAACTGTGCAGTTCTCACACAATTCTAGGAAGACATTTATTCATGATATAAATTTCTGATATTAGCATAGTGCTTTACGTTTTGCAAAAAATATTCCCCATTCCTTTTTATCTTGTTTTCACAAATCTAAGGGAGATTCAACAAGAAAAGTACTCCAATTGGATAGATGAAGAGTTTCAGAGGGGCTAGGTATCTTATCCAAAGTAAAAAAATCTAGAAAGTTCATGAGGTAAAATTCAGGCAGTAAATAAAGGAAACTCTTATACATGCTGCACATTTTTTTTCCTGTGCAGTCAACTACTTCGCATCCATGCTGGTATTATGGAGACACTGTATTGCTTAGTAGTACAAAATATGGATTTTGTTATTTAACTCATTATGTGGCTTTGGACAAGTCACTGACCATCTCTGGGCCTCGGTTTCTTCATGTATAAAAAGTAAATAACAATGCCTACTTCTAGGATCATTGTCAAAACTCTTGATACAACTCAGAGCATTTAGCTCAGTACTTGGCACACAGGAAGAATTTAGTACCAATAAGTGATTCTTCTACTTTAAAATACTCAGGATGTTGCTATTACTCACAAGTACAAATACAGATTAGATCTTTGTGAGGCTGCAGAAGTTGTCAAAGTAATTTTGTAAGAGATGATTAGATACAGAGCAAATTTATTCATAACAAGGAGGAACTCAAAGGTGGAAGACACAGTAACAAAAGGACCGAAACTCTCAGAGGCCATAATTAGGTATAATCCCTTTCACATTATCTGTTGCCCCTGGGGCCACCAAAAGGATAAGCAACAAGGGACAGCTGCCACTGTGCTGTGCCTGCTTTCAGTTGTGGCAAAAGTGGTTTTGCCAGCCCCAACACACACTCTGCCACTGTCACCCTTTGAGTCCAGCATCTTACAGAGGGTCAATACCCTCGCTCTCCTTGAACATATGTGTCTGCCAAAGGCATGTACCCACATCACCTCCCAAAGAGGAGGTGGATGAGGAGACATGGTGCAACTGGAAAAACAGAGGGAAGAACAAAGTGGGCATGGGGAGAGGTGCACAGCAGTGACAGGGGTGACAGAAGCGAATGAGGTTTGCCTTCCTCTGGATGCAGCTAGCTTAAAGGGGTAACCAATTCTAAAGAAGTCAGGGAGAAGTGAGTACCACATTGTGAATGCACTGAATTCTTCACTTAAAGAAGTTAATTGTATATCATATGAATGTTACCTCAATAGAAGGAAGAACTCAAGGGCTCACAACACCATGATCCTAGAGGGAATTTTATGTGGACATTGGCCCAGGCCAGGGTTCTTTGAACCCTTCATAGGCAATAAATACCTATTTGTATCTCTCCTACAACCTGTCCACTCCAAGCTGCCCATTGTGCTGGTGCTGGTGCTGGTGATGGTGTGTGTGTTTGCTGAATTTCTCACTGTAGCTCCTGGGATCCTTAACTGTGTGAATTTTCTCAAACAATAACAATAACAACACTTAATGAAAGTTCCCATAAGGTGCCCACCTTTAATCTTGACAGCAGGTCTCACAGGAAGGAATTCTCATCACACCCATATTACAGATGAGAGGATGGAGAACCAAGAAATTCCAAGAGTGCTTCTGAAGTCCCTCAGTACATGCAGTGGGCATGCTAAAATTCAAACCCAAGCAGTGAAGCCGGCTGATGGATGAACTTGCCCGGCTTGCTCTGCTTCATGCACCAAACACCTCCTCTCTGTCAAGGTTATGTCCCTTGCCCTCAAGGAAAGAATAATGCACATCAGGGAGGGTCTGCTGGAGGGTAATCAATGGGCAGTTTTAAAGAGAGCTTGACTTTTAAGTAAATCATTCAAAATCAAGAAGGAGCTCAGAGAAGAGCTGATAATAACAGTAATCACAACAATAATGATCATTCACATTGCCTAAGCACTTTTCTATGTGTCTGGTATGCGTTTAACACGCCTGGACTTATTTATTTCTTACAACAATCCTACAAATTATGCACCAGTAGCAGCCTTATTTAAGAGTAAGGAAGCTGAGGCTTAGAGAGGTGGAACAAGTCAAGGTTGAATGACTAAGAATTATGGGAGGTGGGATTTGAACTATTTCTCATATATGTATAGAAGGAAATCACTAAATATCCATCAAATAAAGAACTATCTTCCATTTCTTGAGCACCTTTTACTCTTTCTATCGCATTTAATGTTCCCAATCCTATGGATTTAATGCTATTATTGGTCCCATTTTACAGATGAGGAACCTAAAACTCAGACATTCACACAGTTCGTTTTTCTTTTAATGAAAATTGCAGGTAGAAAGAAAGTGAGCAGGCAGGCAGGCAGGCAGGCAGGCAGGCAGGCAGGCAGGCAGGAAGAGATAGGAGGAATAAGCATGTATTTATTCTTTTTATTTGTTTATTCATCTTGATTCTTCCCCTTGACCCCGGATTGCAAACCTGGGTCCTTGGGATATATTTGTACTATGCCGGCCGGAGGTGTAGGCTTAGCCATAAAGTCCACTAGGGCATGCATCACACAGCTTTTAAGTGGCAAAATGTTGATCCAAACTCAGGACCACCCAACTCCAGGGTCTTTTTCATTTGCTTTCCAGAAATTTCTCTGGAGCGACATGCTCAGTGAAACCCAGTTACCTCCTTCTGTGCATCTATGTCAGTTGACATTGACTTGGATGTAAAGAAGCAACACAATTAACATATTAGTCTCTGATTCAATGCATGGAAAACATGATCACAACATGCAGACAGCTGAGACCGGAGATACCATGAGGGAGGAAGGGAGGAAGTAAGCAAGGTAGGGAGAGAGGGAGGGAGGGAGGATACCCGGAAAATTCTTATGGAATCTGTATGCTCTCACTAGGGGAGAGAAACTTTGGCTTCTCTTAGGGCAGAAGCAACAAACTTAAAGCTTACCACAGTCAGAAAAACATGAGAATCTTCCTTGGAAATCTGTTTCTAGTAAACAAGTCCTCACCCCAGAGGCGGCAGCAGGGCTCCAGCAGCCTGTACCTTGACTCCTCATTCAGAATTAAGTTGCTCTGCAGGAGTCTCAGCTGGGCTCCAACAGCCACCTGCCAGGAGGAGCTGAACTTTTCCTGTGACCTGTATCATGGACTTGCTTTTGAAAAAACTACTTTCTTTGAACCCCTTTTTATTTGCTGCAAGTCTTTGTTTATGCTTGTTCTGTTGGGTGTTCTGTTCTATTCTGGGGGAGCAACTCTCATAGGGTCAGATCACACAGTTCACCGCATGTTGCCATGGTCAAGAGTCAAGAGAATGAGATATCATTCTTGGAGCTCCACTTGCTCACCCTACTCAACTTATAGAACTTTTCTTACAGTGCCGAGCCCAGAGTGAGCTGTTCCAAAACACTTGACACACTGGCATACTTATGGAAGGGTAATTCCATCTTAGAGTTTTGCTGTCAGGTACAGGGTGACCCAAATGGCATTGGCATCACCGGAATACATTAAAAATGCAAAATGGCAGGCCCCACTGGCTACTTTTTTAAATCCAAAGCTAAGCTGAATCAGATCTCCAGGAAATTTGTATAAATATGTAAAGTTGCACAAGCACAGGTGTAAGACTGTGACTCAGAAAGTCTGTCACTGTCACCTATCTGTAGTAGGACCCATTCCCTCTGTTTGTCGGAATCCCCTGGTTTCCAAATCTGGTTGCACATTATTTTATCTGAGGAGCTGGCATTCTTTTAGAATTAAAAAAAATTATTTGAAACTAACAGAAGAGTTCTAGGAATATTACAGAGAACTCTTGTCAGCAGGGTAAGCTCTCACCCAAGACTCATCCAATGTTAGCCTCTTATCATTTTTGCTTTCTTCCTCCCTCTTAACATTACTGTTTTTTTTTTCTCCCCATCCATTTGAGTAAGTTGCAGGCATTTGTCTTTCACCTCTAAATACTTAGCCTGTATTTCCTAAAAACTCACATAGTCACAGTATGGTTATCAAGTTCAGAAATGTTAACACTGAGACAAAAATATTTTCTAGTATATAGTCCACATGCAAATATGGCCAATTTGAGTCAAGGATGCCCATTATGGCCTTTTTTCCCTCTGGAGGTTTTTTAAAAAAGTATCAATGTTGTGGCTCTAACTCCACAACAATTAAGATAGCCTCTCCAAAGAAGGGACCTGTGCTCATACTTTTTAAAAATTCTCCAGTAGATTCTAATGTGCAATCAGGGCTAAGAGTTTCTATACTGTAGGCTTCTTCGGTGAGTCCTGTAAGATCACAGGAGTAGGAACCCAGTCACAAGAGTAAGCCTTGAGTAGAACTGGTCTAGGCTGCGTGTCTATTTTAATGTAAGTTTTGACATCCCTAACTGCCTATGAGGTTCCCCAGGCCTTTCCTCACTGCCATGATGCCACCTCTCTCTGGAAACCAAACATTTATTTTCCCATCATGCTATTTCCCCCTAGAGGTGCTCAGTACAGTTCCTGTTTCATTTCTGGACAAGGAAACCTTGCATGGTAAATGCTTTGTGGTGGGTCCTCCACAAAATGCAGTCAAACAAGCTAACTGCATCACCTGGAATTGCAGAAGAGCAAGAACAGACAGCAGGCAAAGAAGACTAGAAAAACAGCAAATCAATGAAGGTAAGAATCAAGTTTCTCCTTGGGCTGGCTGCAAAGTTACTGTAGAGCTGGACAATTGCTATCTCATAACTACACTTTTCTCAAATTATTTTAGCTTGGAAAGCAAGCTGCTGAGGTGAGCAGAAGTAGCCATCTGGGGCTACAGTGGACAAGAAAGGTGATGTGCAGATGGGAAGCATCTGAAAAATCTGCCTGCTAATCCCAGGAGCCAACAGGATTTTGCATCTCCTGAAAGAATTTGGGTCAGTCTAACTGATCAGTCTAACACTACCATGAATCTGTTCTGTTTCTATCCATTAGCAGATGAGAAGGATGCCTGGAAGACCTGAGAGAGCGCTAACCAAGAGCTCATGATATTTAGTCTGTTGGGTATAGAATGGGCACCCCAGAACCTAAACAGCACAGCCAACATCACACCCCCACTCTTACCACCCTGCACCCCTCCCACCTAAATACCTGTTTCCATGCAGCCAAAGAGAATCAGCTTGATTTGAAATGGCTCTAACAGAGGAGACTGAATTCAGATTTGTACGTGCTTGTGAATATATTCTGGAAGAAAGGTAAATGTAGATAAAAGATTATTTGGCTTCAGAGCTGCTTTGTAAATGCCTGACAAATCAACTTGCTTTAATTATGTATTCATATTCTTTAATATTCGAGAGAACTAGCCCACTCAGATGGATTGCTTTAACAAATGTATCTTTGCAGTGAGTCAATGACAAAATATTTGTGAGCGGTTTTAGTGTCTTTCCTCTTTACAGGAATTCAATAATGTACCAAATGAGATCATTCCCTCTGGCCCAGGACTCGAGAACATTTTGAATTGTGTTCATCCTGATTGGGATGAAAGAATACTCTAGTTATCACCAAGTCCAAATGGAGGGCACTTGTCTTCCTAGACAAGCATTAGAAATATCCCTAATTAGGACTCAGTGTGCACCTCCATTGCCATTTCCAATCATCTCTTTCATCAGAGGACTCCATGTCTTATTACAGATTTTGGTCCTAGCCAGTAAGACAGCATGTGCTGAAATTCATCAAGTATGTGTGAATTGCACACATCTCTAATTTTCTTACAAAAAGGCAAGCTTCAGGAAATGTTTTCATAAAATTTCATGCTTCACATGACTTAATTCAAGCTAACAAAGAGATTGTCCTTCACATTAGAACTATAAAAAAGTGGCTAAAATTTTCTCCAACCATTAATTTTTATTCTGTAGTTATTTAATATACATGATAAATAGAATATATATTCATATATATTTTATGTATTTATAAATTTTAAATGTATAGTATATCTGTATATGCACATAGATATAATATATAAAGTACATTGCAAAGACATTCAGGCTATATTCACCTGAACTCATGTTCATATATAACATAACATAACATAATATAATATTTAGATATACACTAATGCAAATATCCCTGCTCTAAGCCTGATCCTTGCCTCATCCATTTCTGTTCTTTCGTCACTGCCACAGTTAAAATTCAGTGGCCTGTCAATTCTTCCTCTCTCCTAGTACTCTGCTCCCATTCATACATTAAATGCAAACATCCCCTTGCCTGTAGAACAAAAGTCTCAAATCCATATCTGATATATGAAGCTCTCTCTACAACCTAGTACCAAAGATTACCTCCAACATTGCTAGGTCTATATCCAATACTCAAGATGAATCATCTTATTGGCTTTTATATATTAAGTCAGGCAGTCAAAAATGTTTTGTTGTACTTGCTATGTGCCAGACACTGTGATAGCTACTTCATATGATTATCTCAGTTACTCCTCACAGCCCAGTGAGCTAAATTAAATGACTCTCATTTTTCAGGAGAGGAAATAGAGGCCAAGAGATATTAAATAATTTCCCTAAGGTCAGGAAACTAGCAAAGTGTGATGTTAGGGTGTGAAGTCAAGCCATCTCACCCAAAAGTCCATCCTCTTCGGCACGCCCTGGTGGAATAGAGATTTGGTTAGGACCCAAGTTTGTATCTCAGGACCAGAGGGAACAACCAAGATGAACAAATAAATAAAAATAAAATAAAATGCTTCTTCCTCCTTTCTCTTCTTGTCTTCCGGCTTCTGTTTGCCTTCATTCCTGCCTGCACTTTTCCTTAAAAAAAAAGTCTATCCTCCAAGTCTGCCTAAATATGTGTGTATGTGTAATTTGTCCTCATTTACAGTCCTCCAGATTTTGCGTATTGAAATATGGAAACAAACCCCCTTCCAACTCCACCATCTCTTTCTATTGAAATCTTGCCCAATTCAAATACCACTTCCTCCAGGAAGGCTCCCCTGACTTCTCAGAGGTTAAAATGTTTCCTGCTGGGTTCAGTGGTCTCATTGCACTGACTCTAGTACTTGTACTCTTTTCATTATCTCCCTAATCTGCGTTTGGATTTCCTCCTCCTCCCCTCCTCCCCTCCTCCCCTCCTCCGCTCTGTCTTACAGGAAACAAAGATCACAGTCCCTATAGTCATGCAGCACTGAAGTCCAGGGAATGCCAATAAATCATTACCAGACATGGGGGTAGGTAATCACTAAACTCCCCTCCATCTTGAAGGTTCTATGATCCTGGGTGGCAGCTTCCCCTGAGGACAGGCATGCGGCTTCCATAACACCCGGCAGAGTATCTGGCATGTCTCTGGGGAACTGCTGATTTGGCAAAAATACATTATCTCTGACACATGTGCAGATGAACAAGTGCTGGCTACACTCTCCCTTCTAGTCTCTCTATGTTTATCTGTCACCGTCATGGGTGTTTGAAGGTGACACTGCTTTGCAGGTGTGGCTTGAGAGCTGCAGTTCTTTCCCCATTCCTCTCCTTTGTGCTGTGCAAGTTGATGATCTGAATGCTTTTCGATGTTAGCAGCACTCAGCTCTTTGCCTTGCAGTCTAGAACAATGGTTTTCAAACATGAGCAAGATTTTGAGTCACCTAAAGGCCTGTTTAAGGCACCCACTGCTGAGCTCCAACTCAAGTACATCCCGGGTAAGACCCAAGAATTAGCACTTCTAGCAGGCTTCCAGGTGAGGTTGATGCTGCAGGTCCCTGGGTCATATTGAGAGCACTATCAAGATAATAGCTTCATCAGCAAGGAGATGCCTTCTGTCGGACTGCCTACTGGTGAATCTGAGGGGCCCACTGAGAGGAGGTGGAAGGCAGAGCACTTAATTGGGAGCCTGAAGACCGAAGTTCACCTGTGTCTGCCAAGTCTAGCAAGCTGTGTGAACTTGGATGAGTCTTAAGCACTGCTCTGGCCTCTAGCTCCCTCACAGGAACAAGGTGATGTTAGTGTTTGCTCCTCTGGGAGATATTTCTACAATTCAGAATTGGTTTATTGCCCTTGAACCTAGCCCAGTCTTTCAAGCTGTGAAGCCAGGTAGCCAAAGAGCACCACTTCAAATATCACTGTTTATCATCACTGCGGGTGGAGTGGCTCCATTTGTGTGGGGGTCTCCCTCTGGGCTTTCCCCATGGGCGCAGTCCCAAACTACAAGGTTAGCTCCCTCTCTTTTGGAGATCCAATATGCCATTTGGGAGACTGCATGTCTTGCGTGTCCTAGTCTAAAGACCCCTTAGCACAGAAGTAAGGACAAAGAATCCTAGAGCCAGGCTTCAGCATGCAATTCCTGGTTCTAAGCACTTATTGTGTAACCTTGGGTAAATTAGTTCATCTCTCTGAGCCTCACCCAACTTAAAGCAGAGAAAGAAACAGGAAACATCATGGGGTTACTGTGAGACTTCACTGGAGTAACCCATGTAAGGCATTTACAATAGTGCCCAACACATAGAAAGTGCTCAAAAATGGAAGCTGATGTTTCTAAAGAGGGTAATGATCTCCATAACACTAAACAAATAAGGAACAAGAGAGCTCTATGGTTGGAGGCCTATTTTCTTTACACATCCCAAAGCCCTAATAACAATATTGATACGTAACACATAAGCAGTATTTCACACTTTCAGAATACTATCCACCAAATCCTTGTACCTAGTCTTTCTAACACAGTAAGGACAAAAGGTGTTTCTCAGCACACAATGCTGGGCCAGCACACATGTAGGGGCTTCTGGATGGGTCAAGATCTTCCAAACATTGCTGTCTGCAACTCCCCCATTGGCTGCCAGCTGAGAAGTTTCCACAGAACTCTGCTACGGCTCGGCCTGTCTTTTGCAGGTACACCTCAGGCCAGAGGGTTGTCTTATGTAGCATCATTGCCTGAATTCTCTGTTGTGCCTGCATTACCAGGCTCCAAACAGCCAACTGATGTTAATTGCATGACTTGAGGACTTTTTGTAACATTAAATTTATCGAAGGAACATTGCATCATAACATTAAGTAGGTTTAAGGTGTACATCACAGTAAATCAACACCTGTATATAATACAGTAAGTTTCCCACTATTTCAGTTTCTCCTTCACTATACAATTAATTCCCTTTACCCTGTTTGACCCCACTCACTTCTCCTTCTCTTCCTTCATTCACTGATTTTTGGGGCTAAAGGTTGCTTGATTTGGTTCATTCTTTTGCTTGGTTTCTCTATACACCACATATGAGTGATATCATGTGATATCATATGATATCTCTCTTTTTCCTGGCTTGTCTCACTAAGCATAATTCCCTCCACCAGAACAATGCTCTGGATTTTCCATCAATTCCATATATCAGGTCAGGAAACTCAGCTCATCCTTCTATGCTACCAATTACAGTTGTCAATAAGGTGAGAAATCCTGAAGAAGTCTCAGGCTGTGGTGCTGCTGTCACACTCAGCATTCATTTGAGTTCACTGACTGGAAAGAGAGAAAAGCACAGGAGATTCAGAAACATGTTACGGCGCTTAATACTGACTTGTTTCCTCACTGGAAATGGACTCTAGCAACAGCTCTTCACTGCTCTTTCCTTCCCTTTGTGTTGCTGTCCTTTGTGACTCTGATGGGAAGAGATGGCAATGGCAGGCCTCTTGGTTGGTGTCTGTTGTTGTCTTGCCTGGTACTTCACTTGGCCAGTTTCTTTCTGTTATATTCAGGATCACAAGAATGAGGCAAACTGGCTTGTTGCTGGGTTCTGGCCATGTCAGGTTTCATGCTGTTCTGCTGGTCAGGGCCCTCAGGGACTTTGAACTTGTCACTCCCTCTTACTGGCACACTACTCCTTGGGTTTCTTGATCCCTCTCTACTTCATCCCAAGCTGTCTTCTCACTGAGCCCTTCCATGGCCATCCCATTTTAAAAATTGCCCCTCTTCCCACCCCACCACTCCCAGTATTCCTTTGTTGCTTCCTTTTTCTCCCTGGAATCTGTTGCTTCTAATATACTATAAAATGTCCCTATTGTTTTGTTGTCTCATTTTTTTCTCATTCTCACTCCCTCTCCCTCTCTCCATGCTCACACAAGGTAAGCCCCAGGAGGGCAGGAATATTTTTAACTTGTTATTTTGTACTGATTTTAAGTGCATTTTTTTCTGAAGAATGGAGTGACAATAAGTGCTTATTTTGTAGCTTCTATCACAAAATGGACTCTTTGTAGCTTACATTTCTATACTATTTCAACGACAGGTTCTCATACAAATTCTTTCAGAATGTTTTATTGCTAGACTCAGGATTACTGCGTCTAACTTACATAGGAGGAAACCAAGATTCAAGAAATAGGTCAGACTCACCTGTCCCACATCCTTTTGGCATTGATTATTTCCAGGTTGCCTTCAAACTACCTAAAGCAATATTTGGCTTTATAGGAAAATTACAAACATAACACAGAGAGTTGCCACACAGCCTTCACTCAACTTTCCCTAGTGATAACACCTTATATAATAATAGTAAAATTACTGAAATCAGGAAAATAACATTGATGCAATTCTATTAACTCATCCACAGGCCATATTCAAAATTTCAGTGCAGACATGGCTAAGTCCAAGAGCCACACCATGCATAAGCAGTCCTGAAAACAGCACAGAAAAGGCATCAAGAGACCCTGATCATGAAGATACCAATCTATTAAGAAAGTGGACTCTAAGTCCCTGAGGAACATGCGCTTGGATCAAGAAGCACAATAAGAAGGGCCTGAAGAAAATGCAGGTAAACAGTTCCAAGGTCATGAATGCGTGTGCTGAGGTCATAAGGCCCTATACAGTCCAAGGAGATCGAGCCCAGAATTCCAGAGAGTGGCAGCTGCAAGCTCAGTAGATTGACTCACACTGCTCACCCCAGGCTCAGAAAAGGTGCTCCTGCCCACGGCGTCAAGGGTCTCCAGCTCTGCCCAACAAAAGCCAACTCTCAAGCCAAGCTCCAGGCTGCGGCCACAGCTCCAGGTTCAGCACCAACTCAGCATCCCACAGGTGCCCAGGACCCCACAAAGGCTCCACAATAGAGCCCCTCTACGCTGGTGTGAGGACAGAAGGACTGGGGTAACCCCTGGACTGCTGTCTGCATGGGCCTGGTGTCCTCCTGTACTACTTGTACAAATAAACCTGAGGCAGGATGTGCCCGTCAAAAAAAGTAAACAATCAAAAATCAAAAATACGCAACATTTTCCAGTTGTCCACAAATGTGTTTTCCATTCCTAGACTCAGTCCATGATCTCCTTCCTCTGATCTATGACAGTTTTACAGTCTTTGTTTTCCATGTTCTGGCAAAGTATTTGTAAAGCGTCCTTTACTCAAGTTCTTTCTGATGCTATCTCATGGGTAGATTGAGGGTGTGCACTACAGAAGTAAAGTTGCCAAGGGTGGGGTTTTTGACTGTTTACTCCTATATCTCACAATGCTTAGAACAGGACCTGATGCATAAGATGTGCTCAGTTCACACAAGACAAAAGGAACCAGACCACTTGGCACCCACACTCCTTTCTGGACATGGAAAGACTGAGTTGTATGGAATAGCACATGTGTTGTAAACCTCATGGCTATATGGAAGGGGAAGATAAGACAGTTGGAATGAGGGTCCCCTGCCACCAAGTTAAAAAGCAACAAAGAAGGAATCCAAGTAGCACATTTCCCAGCAAGAGGGAAAGTGGTAACATTTGGACAAAATGATAGCAAGTTGTTTTTTTTTTACTTTCAAAAATAGCGACATTCTCCTGCCTGCTATAGGCTGAAGATTTTTGTCCCCCTCCCCTATTCATATGTTGAAACCTAATTCCCAATGGATAGCATTTGGAGGTGGGGCCTTTGAGAGGTGATTTGGTCATGAATGTAGAGCCTTCATGAATGGGATTGGAACCCTTATAAGAGGAAACTCAGATAGCAACATTGCCCTACTTCCTCCATATGAGGACACCGTAAGAAAACAGCAATCTATGAACCAGGGCGAGTTCCTCACCAGATGCTTATTCTGCCAGCACCTTGAACTTGGACATCCTAGCATCCAGAACCATTACAAATATATGTCTGTTGTTTACAGGCAACCCAGGCTACAGTATTCTGTTAGAACAGCTCAAATGAACTAAGACACACCCTATATAAAAACTAATACCTGATGTTTATAAGTCAGAGGCTCAGTCTATAGACTCTGAGGCCAGACTGCCTGGATTCAAAATCCGGCTGTGCCACTTACAAGCTAGGTCATGATGAACACAACTTTTAACTAATAAGCATTGTTGGAACAATGGGTGTATGATAGTCACAGGCAGCTTCCACCTTCTATAATTGTGGCTTCTGGAGTGATTATTTGACCCACGGAAGGTATTTTCCAGAGGACGTACCCCTGTGGTCAGGAGAAAGCTCCCTAATCGCTGTAAGAAATAAACAGAGAGCAGAGTATGGCTACTGCTACAGAAACACATCCATTAGCTTTATAGGACCAGGATGAGGAGAATGAGCAAAAGCTGGAGAAGCAAAGGTTGGATTCTACCAAGCTATGATGACCCAGGTAGGAAGTTGGATTTTATTTTATATTGATAAAAAGTCACCAGAGGTTTTTAAGCCAAGGAATGATATTATCTGATTTGCATTTTTCAAAGACCACATTTATGTTATAATAGGGAATCATGGAGCGTGTGAGTCTATAGTGAGACAGAACCGAGTTTAAATCTTGACTCCATCCCTTTACAGCCTGAATGACTTCCATTCAATGGATACAATAATAGTATTCACCTCAGAGGGCTGCAGTGAGGAGTACAACAGACAGTGTATGTAAAATGCTTAGCCCAGAGCCTGATCCAGAGTAAGTGGTCAGCATGCGAGAGCAGCAGCAGTAGTAGCAGTAGACAGTAGTCATAGCAGCAACAATAGTAACAGTAGTAGCAGTTGCAGTATTTTAGTGTTTTCATTGCAACTTTGAGAAAATGTGCAAGATGCAGTTACTAGGTTGATTCTGGTTGAAACAAACCTTTTGGTTTTCTGTGAGGTGACACAATGTTGGAGTCTCTGGGATGATGAGATGGTAAAGGTCTATCTGAGGTTGCTGCTAACTATGGGGTTTTTTCCTGTCTTTTCATCTGGCTCAGAACTGCTCTGGCCAGTGGCTGTGTCCATGCACAGAGCTGTCTTGGCATAGAGTGAGCATAGGCAGGGGAAAAGAATCATTCTTTCCTTACCCTTTGTGTCACTTCTCAGAGTCCCAAAGGGTTCATTCATTCAAAGTTACTGAGTGCTTTCATGTGCACTGGGTCATGCCATCATTCCAGCAACAGCTGACTCATAGGCACCATGGGGGCATCCCACTGGGCAAACCCATCACTTCTACTTCGGGGATTGTGCGATGTGGTAATTGGGATGAGGTGGATGGCCAGCACTCCTGGTCACTGCATGAGCTTGAGTTTCTTCTTAGACTCTGGTTTAGCTGTCCGTTGGCCTGAGCTATACAAGGTTATTAATTACCGGTCAGCCAGCAGGAGTAGACTGGGATGCCAGCAAAGCACATATCTCATATACTCCTCGTGCCACAGACAGACCATGCCCAGAAAATGGCAATGATGCAAAGGGGTTTCTCTTTTGGCATACTCCTGAGTTCTGCGATCTTGTCTGACCACACCCAGTTCTTGCAGTCCCAAAGCCTCTTGCTTCTTGGAACGGTTGACTACAGACATAGAGCATGTCTTTTTGGCAAAAGGAATAGTGCCGTGCCAACCCATGCTTAGGCTATCTGGCTCTGGGGTACACTTGGTGTGCCAGGCGTGTGTCAGCAATGGAACTAAAGCCAGGGAGTTATACAATTCACCCACTACTTTATCCTCCTATATTATTTTTTCACTCAGTTCTTTGATATTTACATTTGTTTATTCCTTCATTCATCTGATCACTCATCTATTGGCTAACATTGAGTGCCAAGTCTGTGCTAGGTGCTTTGGAAGGTGCTGGTGATGCACAAGACAAAGTCCCCATCCTCGGGGAGCTTCCATTCTAATGTGGGAGACTGGATTCTTCTCATGAGAACTCTTTGCATTGAAACCTTAAAATAATTGTTTATGCTTATGATCTCCAATTTCTCTCCTTCTGTTCTCTCTTTATCTCACTCTAATCACTGTTTTGAGCAAGATCACTGGTCGCTGACATTTTTCAAAGTCCAGTGGTCATTTCTCCATCCTCACTTAACTTGAGTTTTCTGTAGTATTTGAATAAATGACTACTTCTGTTCTTAGGTCATTTTATTCTCTTGACTTCCAGAAAGTCACATTCTATTTGTTTTCTATGTTCTACTCTAGCTGCTGCTTCATAGTCCCCTTGGCTTTTTACTCTTCAACTCAACCTCTAAGCATTGAGTTACTTTATAACTCTATCATGAACCTCTTCTCTTTCCTACCTGAACCTGCTCTCTATTTGTGATTTTATCTAGTCTCATGGCTCCTGAAGTTCTATCTCCAGATCAGAATTCTCCCATGAACTCAAACTTGCATTTATCTCTCTACTGACATCTCCAGTTGAATGTCTATTAGGTATTTGAGATTTATCAAGTGCACAACAAAGCCCTTGTTATTTCCCCCTAAATTATACTCTCTCCACAGTCCTTCCCATCTCAGTTTAATGGCAATGCCATTCTTATAGATGCTTGAGCCAGAAACCACGATGTCATCCATGACTGTGCACTCTGTTTCATGCCCACCATACAGTATTGATAGAAATTTTTGTATACTATATCTCTCAAAATACATTCATATTTGAGCATTTCTCATTAGTTCTCATATCATTACCGTATCTACCACCCTTCTACAAGTCATCACCATCTCTCACCTAGATTATTGCAGTAGTCTTCTAGCTAGTTATGCTGCTTCTAAATAGTTTACCCTTCAGTTCCTTCTCAACATGGAAGGTAGAGTTAAGTTCATTAAAATCTATGAAAGATTGTGTTACTCCCGCCTACAAATTTCTCAATAATATCCCTTTTTACTCAAAGTAAAAGCCAAAGCTCTTACAAAAATCTTTGAAGTATCATATTATATTTTACTTTTCTGATTATATCTCCTACCACTCTTCCCCGTTGTTCTCCACTCTCCAGCCATGTTTACCCGCTTACCATTCCTCAAACACACCAGGTATGATCTGACTTCAGGACCTTTGCACAGACTCTTCTCTACATTTAATGCTGCATATCCAGAAAGCTACAGATCTATATGTCCCACTCCCTCCAGGTCTTTACTCAAGATTTACCTTTCTAGGCCACTCTATATAAAAGTACCCCCAACCATATATTCACTCTATGCTGTGCTTTTTTCCTTAGCATGTATTATGTCATATGCCATATGTCTTACGTATTTAGGTTATCATAACATAATACCACACACTATGTGGTTTACACAACAGAAACTTATTTCTCACAGTTCTAGATACCGGGAAGTTCAAGATCGAGATGCCAGAGAGGTAGGTTTCATTATAAGGCCTTTTCTCTTATCTTGAAGATGATAGCCATCTTCCTGTGTGCTCATATGATCTCTTCTTGTTCAAGGAACAGTGGGAAGGGGTGTGGTAGACCAGGACTAGTGAAATAGAAAGCATTCTGGTGTCTCTTCCTATGAGGACGCTAATTCCACCAGACTAGTGTCCTACCCTTATGACCTCATATAACCATAATTACCTCCTAAAAGCCCCATCTCCAAATACCATAATGTTGGAGATTAGGGCTTCAACATGTGAGTTGGGGACAGTCAAACAGTCAGTTCATAGCATATTATATTTATTTCTATATATTTTACTTATGTATTATTTGTTGTCCACTAGAATAAAAGTTTCATAAAGTTTGGAATTATATTTAATGTATTTACTATTTTGATCTCTTTGTTCCAAGTAGTGCCTTGCATAAGTTAAGGACTCAATATTTATTGAATAAAAGAAATAAGCAAAATAATTACAGTTTATGATAAGAACTCAGAAAGAAAGAAAGGAAGGAAGGAAGAAAAGAAAGAAAGAAAGGATAGATTAGAACATATGTTGTCAACCTTGACTACACATTAAAATTAGTGGGGAATCATTTCAAAATATAGACAACTGGGCTTTATCACCAAAGATTCTGATTTTCTTAGTCTAGAAGGGGCCTGGTCATTATTTTGTTTGTTTTTTCAAATGTTTTCAGGCTGATTCAATGTGAAGTAAATGATGAGAATCAATGAGTTTGATGTTAACAGGGAAGATGGGAACCTACTTAGGATAGTATATGCAGGGAAGGCCCAAATAAATGATACTTTTCTAAGCATTAAAGTAATGATACATTCAAGCAGAAACCTGAATGACAAAAGGAGGCATGGGGAAGTTGAGACTTGGGTGGCATTAAATTCTTGGTGGCAGGAAGAACAGGCACAAAGGCACTGGGGCAGGAATAATCTTAGTGTGTTCACACTTCAGAGTAAGCAAGAAGAAGACTGAGATGAGTTTGAAGAGATGTGCAGGGGCCAGATTGTGCAGGGCCTTGTAGACCATGAGAAGATTGGAGCCACTGGAGGGTCTTGAAGAAGGGACTGATGCAATCTGATTTAGTATTTTATGTTGTTTTTATTTTCTAGAACATTTATTATTAATCTTTGAGATTTGCTCTTGTCATTGTAAATATTCCAAGATAGACACATAAGTTTGCAAAAACTACCTTTAAAAAAACAATATGTTTTGTATTTTCAGGCAGGAAAAATTTCCCTTTATTAACCTTAGTATTTCCTTTCCTGAAGTCCTGGATAGATTGAACACTGACATGATCCTGAACTGAGTTCAAGTCACCAAACTGTAGGGATGGACAGCAGGTACTCTGGAGATATTTATTTTCTTTATGATCACACTGCTACCATTTCTCACTCATTCAACCCCAAATGAAGTCATGCTATCCCACTGACAGCTTTCCCTGCTTACCACCTATTCTCATTTAGGTAGCATTAAAGAGCAACCATTATGAAGATTAAAATCAGTATCTTTTTCTTTGATACACAAATCCCATATAAGAACGATTGGGCTGATTTTAACTAAAATGATTTCAAATTTTCTAAAGATTGCTCTTGTTGCTATATGAAAGGCATAAGTGAAATCAAGAAAACAACTTAGACTGTTGAGATAGGGGACTACATGGGGATCTGAACTTTGATGGTAACCTAATGCCCCTTCCCATTTAGACAGAAAAAGCTTGACAGTGGTATGCAAATCAGCTGGCTCAAATAAACACCTATTTAAGACCACTGTTTTATGGAATACTTTCTAAAGGTAGGATTCTGTAGATTGTTAATTCTGTGATCAGTGGCTCAGTGGTTGGAATATATGTACCATGACCTGCCCTCGGGACAGGGGAGGGAGGGAAGGAGGGAGGAAAGGGGTGCGGCGGCAAGCTTCTCGCCAAGAGATTCTACTCTCATGGGAGCTTATACATTAGAGGAGATCAACACTTGAACACAAATAGAAGTAACATAAGAGAGAATAAGGTAAGTATAAAAAGGGAAACATAAGTATAATCAATAATTGCTATCATTTATTTAGCACTAAATGTATGCCTGCCTCTTGCATTGGGGATTTTCCATATATTCTCATTTAAATCTTCACAACATTATGATGTAGGTGATATGATCATCCGTGATAAGAATAGCAGATACGTTTATTGTTTTATATCAATCAGGCATGGGGTTAAGTGTTTGAAATATATTGTATCGGTGTATGTTCGTTTTGTAAATAAGGATAACGAGGCCCAGATCACAGTGCTGGGCAGGTGCAGCTCTGATATTGAAACACAGGTTTACTATTAAGCCCTTGCTCTTAAAGTGCTCTGGAAGTTCAGAGCAGGCAGCTCATTCTTTGTTTGGGAAGTGCTTGTGTGCAAGAAGGAAGACCCCATCGAGGAAGAAAGGTGTGAAAATGAGAGGCTTATTTAAGACGTAACAAGTGGCCCCACTTGGCAGAGCTGAAAGTATAAGACAAGGAATAGTGACTCAATGGTAAAGCAGTTCTCCATCCCTTCTGGCTCCAAATCATGTCACCTCTGCCAGTTAGGGATTAAGCTTCCCATCAAGTCTGTCACTCAGGGTTTGATCTTGGGGGAGCTTGGTCCTCCTAAGGCCCCTAGGAGTTCAAACAGCTCTAACTCTACTATAAAATAGGGCAGGATTTTCATACTCAAACCATGATAAGTAGGAAGCTAGAAGCCCCCTTTTTAGTTACTTCTTTGGTGGGAGCAGTTCTTGGGCAATAGAACATTAATAACATGATCCAACTAAGATAGGGAATCCAAAGGGGCCAACAACCTGCACCAGCACATCTCGTCAAGCCAGCAAAAAATCTTCATTAAGCAACAATACCTGTGACAGCAAAAGTTTGCCAATATTTAAATGCCCAATAATAAGGAATTGCTGAGAGAAATTAGGAAGCATCCACAGAAAAAGAACACTAGATTGGTGTTTGAAAGGATGATATAAACCTCTGTGTTCTGACAAGGGAAGATGTTTCCAGAAGATTCTAAGTGAAAAAAAATCAGGTTACACGAAAGCCTCTATAGTATGCTCCCTTTTAAATCACAGATCTATATTTATGTAGGAACCCATTAACTCCAGTTATCTGGTAGGGTGTTGGTACACAGAATTATGAGGGTTTTTCCTTTTTTAATTTGCATACTTTTGTATTGCTGTTGACCTTTACGAGGAATAGATATTACTTTTCTAGTTGGGAAAAATTATAATAGTTTCCATTTTACAAAGACACCATCTTAGAGCATTGTCATCCATCCTGTCTTTTGTAACCACAACATGCCATAGACTGTACAGTGTATCTGACATTGTTTCTTATGACATTTTCATCAACGGACTAAGATAACACAACAACCAATATGAACCAGATTATAACACCATCAAATGGATTGGCAATTGATTAAAGAAAGAATTTTGTCCAAAGCATTTAAGTGGCAAATAGCGGAAAAATCTCCAGGGAAAAGTCACAGGGCTTTTTCATTTCTATTAACTTAGATGACACAGAAAATGTACTTACCACGTCTGAAGATGATCCAAAGCTGGTACAGATATCAAATATATTGAAGAATAAAATCGAGATTCGAAATGAGCTCAGATACAGGGCTAAAAAATTGAAAAAAAAAAGTGAAATTTGTAAGATAAAGAAAATAAAATTCTCAGTTAAAATGTTTAAAGTCTGTTTCGTGTGACCAGAGTAAAGGAAGCATGGCTTAGCAGAAGTTCACAAAAAAACCCAACAAACCAGTCAAAAAAGATTTGGGGTTTCAGCTGACCCACAGAAATTTCAGCCAATAGTTTAATGCAGCTAAGTTCTTTAGCAGTTAAAAAGAGAGCAAAATAATAGGTTCTACTAATCGAAATACGGTTTTGAGATCTCATAGTTGTCACACTGTAATGTCTATTGTTCCCTCCTGGAGTCTCCTATTCAATTCTAGGCACCATGTTTTGTTTTTTTTAATTAATTTTATTATGGGAGCGTTTTATTATAATATTAAATAGGCTTATGATATACATCATAATATCTGTGTATAATGCATTACGTTCACTAGTGTTTCCATTTTTCCTTCACTGAACCCCTTTACCCTGTTTGCCCTCCCATGCTTTAAGAGGGTCTGTGATAAAGTGGAATACCTCCAGGAGAAGGTCTTGCGATAGACAAAGGGGCTGGAAATTATCCCATAAAAGGAGTGTCTCTTGAAGGAACCAGAGACATGGGGCCTGGAGAAGAGAAACATCAATGGATCCATATGACACCCACGTGCTTCAATTCTCAAAAATATTTTCCCTGAAAGATACGCTTTTCTTCTAAGTTGCTCAGGTGACAGAACTGGGACTACTGCCACCTAGTGGTGGCAAGGAGGTAGATTTTCAGTAAACCTGGCAAAGGGCTTTCTGACCTTCAAAGGGCCCTTCAAGAAGCTGAGCAGGCTAGTGAGGTAATGAAAATTTTAATTCAAGGGTAGAGGAAATCAGGACTGCAGAACATGGCATGAATTCGGGATGCAGTGGCCATTTTGCTAAACATGTACTGATACCTATCATGTGCTAGCTGAGGTCCAGGGGCTAAGCTTCAACAAAATCAGCACCTTGCAGGCCAATAGAGAAAGACAGAAAAACAAAATCAAACTACAAAACATTATATTGCGTGAATGACTACCTTATAATAATTGTAGCATCTAGCATCTATTAAGTGTTTATTATGTGCCAGGCATTGTGATAAATCACTTTACGTGTATTCATTCATTTAATCCTTCAATAGCCATTTCAGTTGGCACCACACTTATTCTCATTTTAAAGAACAGGAGTCCAAGAAAAAGCAAAGTGATATGACATACCCAAAGCAATACAATTAATATCAATCAGGCAGTCTCCAAAGTTCATGTTATTATCCTCTAACTTCAATGTAAGGTAAAATTGATGATGATGATGATGATGATGATGATGATGATGATGATGATGATGATGATGATGATGGCAGTTAACATCTCTTTGGTACTATTCATGTATCAGGCACTGTGCTAAATGTTTAAAATATATCATCTCATTTAATGCTCAAAGTAGTCCTATGAAGGGGAATTGTTATGACTATCTAGACACTCGTATAACATAATCAACCATACCCACTGCCCCACTTGGCATTACGGCCAAGGGAGAAGGTAGAGACACGATCAACTGCCAGTCACTACTGAAACCCTCTAGATTAGACTTTTAACACGTACGATTTCAGCCCTAACCTGTGTTGTCCCAGTCTAGAATGTCCTGCTTCTCTCTGCCAGTTCAAACCTACCATTTTTTCCTCCCAAGTGCAGCTCAGACAGAACACCCTATAGGAACCCTTCCCTGATCAGCTCTTTCCAGTACCATCTCTCTCATCTTAGAGTGCGTGCATCTCGTTCTGTTTTGGTCATTTCTGGCTTTATAGCATGCCTCTCTTTCCAGTGACATGGTTTTCTTTTTCTCAGACCGTAAGATTATGGAGGTAGCCGGGCTTTGAATTCCTTGGCATGCTTTAAATAAATGGCATGCCAAGCCTGCACACAGTAGGTGCTTGATAATTATTTGTCAATTTCATAATGAGACTATACTCCATAGTTGCAAAATTTTCTCTTTTCAAAGCAATCTCATACATATGAACACACTTTTGCCTCACAGCAACCCTGAGAAATAAGAAAGGTAGATCATATTTTTTCCTCATTTTTACAGTTAAGGAAATTAAGCATCAGGGAGGTTAAGTTAACTTGTTTCAGGTCACATACATGATAACTGAGTCCAGCCCTCTGGGCTCTCAACCCCAGATTCTTTGCACTAGACTATACAGATTCTACCACAATGCACTGCTGGCTGGGAACAATGCTAATAACACTCCCATAAAGACTTTGTCTCAATTCTATCACTAGAGCAAAAGCAATAAAGAGCACCAAGAGGCAATATCCACGGTTGACATTGAGAAGGCAGGTAAATTTATACACTCTGTGGTGAGAAGTGCTGGGGGCTGATCAGATAAGTGATGATGATTCTTAATTTTTTTTGTGAAGAGGGCACTAAGGACTGAATGGAATGGAATACTTTACAAGGGACATATTAGCTCAACCCTCAGCAGAATAGGGGGATACCAGACAACAAGGTGAATGTGAGAGAGTGCTAGAAGGCAAGAATTCTGGGTTCAAGATCAAGTTCTACTATAAGACTGCAGCAGTGACCATGGGGAAGGTACCTAATCTCTCTGGGTCTGCACTTCTTTACTATATGACATCAACTTACAAGTCTTCCCACAGCCCCAAATTTCCACAAATTTGTCACAAATCATTGATTCTTGGACCAAACCTGGGCCATAGACATTTTTCCTTTCACCCAAATAGTGTTTACATTTTTTTGAACTGGTAAGCAACATTTAGAAATCAAAATATTTTATTCAAATATTCAGATATCCAAGCTCTCAAAAAATCAGAAATCAAACAACATTTAAAAATTGGAAGATTTCACATAAAATTTGGTTTCCAACCTTTTAGGAAAAAAAGATATGGATATATGGGGTTATTTCTCTCATCTGTTTCATTACTCCCCCATAATGTTTTGATGGTGATAAAATCATGAGACAAATATAAAGGTAGGAGAGAAGGAGTTCTGCAATGTTAGACTATAGTTTACTGCAGGTAGGAGGTCTGGTCAAATGACCTCCTTCCCCCAGGACCATGATGCACTGGAGGTCAGGAGTGATTGCTCCCTTCAGATAGAGGATGTGGGTGAAAGGTTTAAGGATGCTAATATCCTCCACATACCAAGTGGGGAGTAAGAAAGGCACTAATGTCAGCTGCTATGCATTGAAACCAGGTTTTAAGTTTATTATTTGATTTCACAAAGGAAACAGAAACAAAAGCGTTTCTAATGGTAAAATTAATATCGAAGTCTGGAAGATGGTGAAGAGTGAAGTAGGTATATGAAGCACTCAGTAACCAAGAACAACTAAACAACCCAATAAAACCAGATGCGTTTTCTGTCGGGTCAATACAATTAGCCTGTTACCTGTAGCAATCCCCTTACTTGCCCTGACATCTCAGGTCAGGCCATTACACAGTATTAGAACTCATTCTAATTAGAGAACAGCCAAGTCTGTTGAGCCAAGCATAGCCTGGGAGAGATGCGGACAGAGGAGAAGTGGACCCAACGCCATTCTACTGCTGGTCATTTATGATCTGGGCTGTGACTTGACAGATTAGTTTTCTGGAAACTAATGTCTCTGGATAGAAGGGACAGATGAAAAACCAGACACCCAAAAAAGGGAAGTGACTCACCCAAGGTCTCACAGCAAGTTCATAGCCATGTTGCAATACAGATTCCCTCAGGCAGGGTCTAATACTGCACTGGGGCTGACTTTTTCTAGAGTTCCCAGCCACCCTCCTTCAAGTTTATCTCCCTTTAAGGCAGAAGAACAGTTAGCTTGCTCTCTGTTCCCTTTCCTACAGGATTTATATCAAGTTTTGGAAATAAGCACAGTCTACACACACTTCCAGAGGGACAGGCTGCCCTGAAACTCCTCCACAGGCCTGTGCTGCGGACTGGCTGCATTGCTATTTTTGCCATACAATTTGTTAAAAGCTCTGCACTGTGCTTCAAAGGAAAATAATGGATTCCACGATGAAAAGAAAAAGACTCATCCCTCCCACAGAGGTTAAAATGCCACCAACCACTAGCGAACTAGCCTTTGGAAGTCTCTGCTGAGCAAAATGTTGAGAAAAAAAAAAAACCTGGGTGGTGGATCAGATCAATCTTTGCAATGATGGCAGAAAGGGGTTGGAAGGATGTGTAAGATAGGTCTCTGAATGCTCATCTCGGCCTTTTCCAAGATATCAAGAGGAAGCTTTTTCCAGTATGGGCCACCTTGGTATGTAGAGCTAAAGGTTAATGGAGACCCACAGATGTTGTCCTTACCAGATACTTAGATAAGCAATTGTTTCCAGAAACATCCTTTTGATCAGAGAAACCTATCTTAAGGCAGGGCAAAGAGAGTCTAGAAGGCAAGATTTTGCCATATTAAGTAACCCCTTACGTGAGGCAATGCCCCCCTCCTTGATATCCCAAGCCCCTTTCCCAAGTCGCAGCACAGGATATGTCTTTGGTCTGTTCCATTTACCTCAGATTTTACATCCATATCAATGCTCCTTGTGTGTGTCCTGCTGTGGGTTCAGGGTCGCTCAAGAGATCAGACAGATGCAGCGAGTACGCAAGTTGGGGGTTTATTGATGGGGAGCAGAGAGAGAATGGATCCAGCCAGGGAGGCTAAGACTCCAGTTGGTTGTTTCAGGGACAGAGATTTTAAGCGCAAAAACCGCAAGATGGGGAGAGGGTCATGAGGTTGGGGTGTCAGTCTCTGATTAGACGAGTCAGGGTGACCTTTTAGGTGATAGGTGTGGGCTGTTCCCGAGGCTGACCACTGCCGTTCTTAGTTTATCTGAACATTTGGTGCAGCTGCATTGTGTTGTGGGGTTAGGAGGTTGCAAGCTTATCTTGGTTCCTGCTGCTTTCTTGCCCAACCGGTTCGTTGCTACTGAGATTCCAAACTGCTGTCAGGGTCAGGATGAACTCCCTGCATTCTGTCACCGGAAACCTGGTCTTTTCTCTTACTAATCCTTTCTGTTAATTAGTTTGTTCATCTACCCCTGAAAAACCACAGAGGGATGGAGAATTTTCCTCACACCTCAACAGATGAATGAATTCTATTTACCCTCCTTGGCTAAAGCTTTCCTTCCCTTCAGAACTTCTCTGCTTCTGCCACAGAGGGGGTGTTGTTTCAACGTATGCAAGTTTATATAAAAATGACTATCAAATAGTGTCTCTGTTAAAAAATTACCCCTCCCCTTCACAATGCAGGTCTTTCTATTTCTTCCCTTCACAGCTACTGAGGTGAATCTATCACTAGACCAACACACACACACATGCACACACACGATAGGTGAAAATAAAAGCAACACACTCTTATTTTAGCCTCAGTATCCCATCTATAAAGCAAATGAGTTGAACTAAATGGTCTGTCAGCTCCTTTATCTGGTTCTAGGATTATGATAAAATATGTGCGAGAAAAGCCCAGGAATTTGTGGTTCAGGTTCTGAGCAAGGAGCAAACTGACTTCAAATGAATTTTAAACAGTCCCCTTTTGCTAAGAGGGGTCAAAAAAGCAGGATAAAGAAAAAAAATGTTCTCCTCTGCTCAAGAACTGGCTAACATCTTAACGATGAGGATGACTTTACCTTTCCCCTCGGTCTTTTTCATTCTCTTTATGCACAGTCAGGGCTACAGAGCCATGCTAGTGAGTTGCCTATGCTGGGCGTCAATTTCTCTTCCGCTGTGAAGGTGGCGGATGCAGGCTAGCCCTGTCATAGCTGAGGTTTCAGTTCTGTAGAGTTTCAAGCTAATGCCATTCTCACCTCAGTGGAAGTGCTCTACTTGATGTCAGAAAAATTCCATGAAGTGTTAAATTTGCTTTGTGACTGCAACTCCCTTTTAGTTGCGTGACGCTGGCTTAAGATTTGATGCTTTTAGAGCTTTTGCTATCAAGAAAGTGCAAAATATCTCAGCTTTTACATTTATATTGTCAATCAGGGAAATGGTTCCTTCCCATGGGGATGCTAACTAGATCTGCACTCACTGCTGGTAGCACATAGCACATAGCACATGCTGTTCTCCTACATGCTTCCCAGGCATAGGTTCAAGACAATGAACTTGCATTGAGGGGGAAAAAAACACTCCGAAGGCATTTCAAGAAACAAATCAGAGGAAATGAGAGTATTCACACTCTTTCACACTGTGGCAGAGATTCAAATAAAACTATCTGTATTTGAATCCAAGCTACTCAGTCTCCTGGGTCTCAGTCTGCTTGTCAAATGGGAATAATACCTCATAAGGTTACTGTGGAGATAAAATAAGTAAAGTGCTTCAGAACAATGCTCAGCATATGCTCATATCTCAATAACTGCCCATAATACCGGGTATTATTCTTCCTAGCTAAACAGGTCTTTCAACTTTCTAATTTCAAGGAGCCTGCATTTTCTGGCCACCATAGGATCTAAAAGCCCAGTAGAGATGGGAGTTGAGCCCAGGTTCATCTCAATCATTCAGATGGATCAAAATTTCTCACTTTCTCGTGCATTTATTTATTCACTCAGCAAATATCTATTGACTAACTGTGATAGGTGACAAAGACATAACGATACATGTGACCAAGTTTGCCCTGCTTGATAGTTAAGGTGCTAGAGGAGGGGAGTATGAATAGACAAGAAATCCAATGAATGAGGCAAGAATGAGCTTGGTGCACTTCAGGGACAGAAAATCAGCGTGACTGGAGTTGGGAGTGTGGTATGAGAGAGAGGATGGCATGAAAAGAGGCTCAGAGGAAGGCAAAGGCCATAGCATTTGTGTCTTGTGGCTAGGTAAAGACATTTGTCTTCACCCTAAGAACATTGGGAAACAAATGTAAGGTATAAGGATGGATGGATTCAAATGTTTTTTAAAGTTCTTGCTGACTGGCTGTATGGAGCTGAGATTGGTGGGGACAGGACTATCACCATCTGATAAAATGTCTTTGTGTGAATAACAAAAATGTCACCCTTCCTCAAGTTCAAAAGCAAACCAAACCAAAAATGAGGTTAGTCTTATACAACCTAAGAAATTTTCAGTACTACCTCAGGGAGTTTGCCAGAGTCTTAGTGGACAGCAGCCTTGGCTGTGTACAAACAAGCTCTTCTCTCTTATGAATATCTTTTCACTGAAACATGTGTACAAACAATAGAACTTTGCACCCCAATGCTCCACCACCCCTCCCCCCACATGAGGTAACTGTGGATGGGAAGGATGGGACTTCAGAGCATGAAAATGATGGGTTATGAGTAAAAGAAATGAACTCAGAGGACAAATAGGGCTTGGGTAGAACAGAGCACACTTGTATGTGTTACCATGTATAGGGGTGTGTGTTGTGCGCACGTGTGTGTGTGTGCTTTCTGGAGTTACTACAAGGCCTTGTGCGTTAGTATACATTTATGTAGCACCAGGCTCTCTTCCTCTCAGACTTGGAGTCAAGAAGGCCAGAATGTCTGCACCCATCTGCACACACTTATGTAAGTTAGTATGTGTCTGTGATTGAAATGGCACAGCCATAGCTACAATGTCCTTGTGTCAAATTCAACCCAAACAGTCATACATGTCATCTTTGGCTGCAAGAGCAGAAGAGGGTAGACGAGTGAGGAGGCTGTTGCAATGGTCTGGGAGAGAAATGATTATAGCTCAGGCTAGGTAATAGCTGAGGAGGAGTAAAGAAGTGGTCAAACTTAGTATATATTTTGAAGATAACTCAACAAGATTTGCTAATGGTTAAGACGTGATGTGTAAGGTAATTAGAAGAACTCAGGATAATGACTAGTAGTTTGAAGCAACAATATGAGTGGCAAAGTCATTTACTAAGTGGGATTTATGGAAAGAAGAATGTATTTATAGGAGAAAAATCACATGTCCTGCTTTGGATGGTCTGCCTTAAACTCCTTCCGACCCGGGATCTCAAAGCACAAAGGTCCTCTGAAAAATTGGCAATCCCTGATGCTTGTCTTTGCCTCAGCAGGGTTTTTCTTTCTGTGCCTCCTGTGATCTGAGTTGAAATAATGTTTTCAGTTTATTCCTACCAGTTTCTCGAGATTTTTTCATTTATTTACAACATCTTAGTACGCCTCCCTCATCCTCTCCTCTAACCCCAGCAACACATACACCAGTTCCAAATGTCCCTTTCTAAGACTGTTTTATGTCAACACTCAAAAGCCTTCCTTGGTGAGTATGCTTTCATTCAAGGACTGCCACTGCCAAGCAACCAGGGCTCCACCACTGCATCCAAAACTTCTCCCCAGTAGAGGAAAATGGAACTTGAGGCGTGGAGCACAGCCCAGTGAGCTGAGAAAGTAAGCCAAGTGCGGAGACATTAAAGGAAGTAATGCTGACTAGGGGGTTGGAAGCGGGGGCAGGAAAGAATTAGTCAGAAAATCTTAAGGTCATTGTGATCTCCTTGATTGCATTAACATCTAGTAACAGATGATTACAGACTGATTACTGCTTCAGTGGGTGTGAGGGTGTGATTGAGAATTCAACTATGTGTGTCCTGCCTGGAACTGCATCTTTCATAGGGAGAACCAATGACAAGAGGGAAAGCCAGAGCTCCTCATTCCTGGGTCAGGTACTTGAACTGAGAACCCACTTCATCCCTAGACATGTGTCAGGTAACTTAGGCACCAAACAGCTTTCATAAATGTAAATCGTCCCCTTGCACACTGTGCTCATCCCTCAAACATATCATGCTACCCCCCTTGCTCCAAATATCCTTCCTGGGATAACCTTCTTCTTTTCCTAGTGCTTCAGGAACATGTTTGTGTCCCACCTTTGCTTCACCAGCCCTATCTCTGATGCTTCCTAGAGCTCCTGCACCTTCCTTTTAATTTGCCCATATTGCCTGAAGAGGAAATGAATCTACACCATGGTAGTCTTACTATGTTCCAGGCAACAAAACTTAAGTGATCCAAAATGTAGGTGGCCTTTAGGAGAAAGTTTCTAATTCAGATAAGAAAATATGAATCACTAATTGTGATATCAGGTATGTCTTTAACTCCAATGTGTCAAAAATGAGTTAAGTGCTTTGTATAGTGCTTTGTATAGGTATATACTCAAGGCTCACAGCAATGCAGGTGTGGATTGCAGTCTGGCTGCAGTCAGGACCTCTCCATTCACCTCCAATCTTCAACTAACTCCTTTCCACTGGATGGTTCTTTTCCAAGCATGTCCCCTGTTCACTAAAACTTAACATACTTAAAACTTATTTGTTTTTTTTCCTGTCAGTTTTCCTCCCTCTAGACTTTCCTCTTTCTGTCAGAATTATTCCCATTTCCAGGCTCTAAACTTCAGAAAAAAATCCCCAACTCTTTTCTTTTTTACCACATTTAGTTGGGCACCAAATCAAAATTTGATAGTTTTCTCGCCATGTCTCTTGAATCTCATTTTTTCATTTTAAATGTTTCTCATACACTTTTGGCCTTATGTTAAAAAATAACATAAATTTATTTCCTCATAATTTTCATGTCACTGTATACCTGAATCTTCTGCTCAGGTCTTACAAGGCTGAAATCAAGGTGGCAGTCAAGGCTGTCATTCTCATCTGAAACTCAATTAATATAAAGTATAGTATAAAGAATTTCTCTATATCCTTCACTCAGATTCCCCAAATAGTAATATTTTGTGACATCTGTTTTATCATTTCTCTATTTTTCTAGAAATTTCTATCTATATTTTTTTCTGAACCATTTAAGATTAATCAAGTTGCAGACATTATATTCCCTTTATCCCTAAACACTTCAGCATGTAATTCCTAAAAATGCAAGGTCATGCACTTCAAGAGCCACAGGACAGTTATCGAAATCAGAAAATGAATATTGCTACAGCATTTTTATGTAATCTAAAGACTCCTTTCAAAATTCACCAATCATTCTAATAATATCTGGTGGAAAAATGAATAAAAATTATCTGCCGTAAAACTCTAACATAGATCAGCACTTGAGTTTAATTATCATGTCTCCTTAGTCCCCATTTATTAGGAATTGTTCTTCATTTCTTATTTTTCATGACCCTGACATTTTTGAAGAACATACTAGCCTCTGATTTTTTATATACTTTACCTCACAGTAGATAGCAGAACAAAATCTTCCATGACTTCCCAACTAATGAATCATAGACTATGGAAAGGGTCTTAAGATGAATTTAATCCACTGTTCCCAAACTGTTTTCATGTATTCTCAAAATTTTGGCTATATCATTTACCTAACATTTTTTAAAATTAGTTAGCTTTTTAAACTCAATTATTATGGTAGGCAAAATTCTAAATATGATCCAAAATGACCCTGCTATAACCCCCTTCTATCTGAGGATGAGGGAAAAATATCAATATAATGAGAAATTAGTTCAATGGCTATACTACATTATAAGATAAAATGTACATTATCTGAGTGGGCCTCATCTAACCTTATAAAGATTTTAATAACAGAGAGTGTTCCCTGCCTAATAAGCAAAAGAGGAAGTCAGGGAGATTTGAAGCATGAGAAGTGTTTGACATACGCTGTTTCTAAGTTGCTTCTTTGAAGATGAAGGGGGCCATATAGGAAGAAATGTAGATGACCTCTAGGAAGACAGAGTGACACCTGGTTGACATCAGAAGGGAAATGGGAATGTCAGATACATCCTCCCAAGGAACAGACTTCTGCCCCAGACTTGAGTATTCTTGGAAGTAGATTTGTCCACAGAAACTCCAACAAGAGCCTAGCTAAGTTGACACTGTGAACAGAAAATCATGTCAAGTCCTCTAGAATTTCTGACTACAGAACAGAATAAAATGAAAATATAACATATCCAAATTTGTGGGATACAGTTATATCAGTGCTGAGATGTAAATGCGTAACACTAAAAGCATACACTAGAAAAAAATAGAAAGTCAAAAATCAAGCTCCATTTCAAGAAATTATGAAAAGAAGAAAAAAAAGTTGTAAACAGAAAAATAATAGAGAAAATTAATGAAAGAACTAGTCCTTTGAAAAGATCAAGAAAATTGATATGTTTAATCTAGCAAAACTGACAAGGAAAAAGAGAAAACGCAAATGACAAATATCTAAATGAAACAGTGAATAACATTACAGATCCTCCAGACTTAAAAATGATAATAGAAGTAGAAATAATTATACACACACTAATTTAACAACTTGGATCAAATGAACCATTCCTTGAAATGAACAAACTACCACAATTCACCCAATAGAAAATAGAAAAGTTGGATAGAACTATAACTGTTTAGGAAACTGATTTGGTAATTAAACAGCTCTGAAAAAGATCTTGAAGACCAGAAGGATTCATTGATGGTTTTTATCAAGTATTTTAAAAACAGTTAGTACCAATTTCCACAATGTCATCAAGACAATGGAAGGAGAGAAAACTTTCCAATTCATTTTATGAGACCAGTACTATAAAACAAGACAAGTTCAGCCCCCCAAAAGCTACAAAGCAATAAGTGCCATGAATATAATTTAAAAATTATTTAAAAATATTAACAAATAAGAATTTAGAATTATTTTAAAGAATTAAACGTAATTAAATGTATTATATGGATGCAAAGTAATTTCAATATTCCAGAATCATTGTAATCCTTGAATCAATAGGCTACATAAGAAAAAAGTATATGATCACATCAACTGATACAGGAAAGTGTTTCACAAAATCAAACATCCACTCACAATAGCACCAAAAATAATAAAATATTTAGGAATAAACTTAACAAAAACAAGTATAAAATATCAAGCATTGTTGGAAGAAATTAAAGGGAACCAAAATAAATGGGGCTTAACCTTAAGTAAATGCAAACACTTTCCACGTTCATGGATAGGAAGACTTAATATTATTAAAATGGCAATATTCACCAAATTGACATGTCGAGTCCACATGATTTGTATCAAAATCGAAGCTGTCTCTGTAGAAATTGCTAAGATAATCCTAAAATTCACAAGGAAATGTACAGAACCCCCAAATATCAAAATAATCATGAAAAAGAACAACGAAATTTGAAGACTAATAATTTTTGAAACTTATTGCAAGGCTACAGTAATCAAGACAGTATAATATTGGTATAAATAAATATATATATATATATATATGTGAATCAATGGAATAGAATTAAGAGTCCAGAAATAAAACTTCATATTTATGGTTCATTAATTTTCAACAAATTTCAATATAAATAGAATAGTCTTCTCAACAAATGGTGCTGGTACAACTGTATATCCACAAGCAAAAGGATGAAGATAGATTCCTACATCGTGCCACATAAAAAATTAACTCGAATAGATAAAAAACATAAATGTAAAAGCTAAAACTAAAACTCTTGAAAGAAAACATAGATGTGGATCTTAGTGATCTTTGATCAGGCAGTGGTTTCTTAGGTGGACACTAAAAACAAAAGCTGTGAAAGAAAAAAAATAATCACACATCACTAAAATTAAAAATTTTTGTATTTCAAAGGACACCATCAAGAAAATGAAAAGACAATCCATAGAATAGGAGAAAATTTTGCAAAGAAAATCATATATCTGGTAAGAGACTTATATTTAAAATATATAAAGAATCTTTACTCAATAATAAAAAGACAACCATGTCAGTCAACAAATGGAAATAATCTAAATGTCCATCAACTAGTGAATGTAAAAAAAGTATATGCATATAATGGCATATTATCCAGAAATAAAAATACATGAAATACCGATATTTAGTACAACATGAATGAGCCTTGAAAAAACACGATAAGTGAAAGAAGTCAGTCTCTAAGACCACATGTTGTATGTTTTCACTTATTGAAATATCCAGATAATCCAGGCAAATCTGTAGAGATAAGATTATATACTAGTGGTTACCTAGGGCTGCAAGAGATGGATTTGGGGTGTTGACAGCTTGAGGATATATGGTTTCTTTGGAGAGTAATAAAAACATTTTTAAATTGTGGTGATAAATAAAGCCACAGGTGCACACTTGTGGTTCAGGTGGCTAAAACTGCAAAGGTAAAAAGCCAAGACCCAGGGCCAGGGAGTAAAACATAAAATAAAATATTAAGAAAGTAAGTAAATAAATAAATTAAGCTGCAGCCAATATCATACTTAAAGATGAAAGACTGAATACTTTTCCCTTAAGAGTGAAAACAAGTCAAGAATTTCCATTTTCATTACTGCTATTCAACATAGTACTGCCCAGCACAATAAAGCAAAAAAAGAAATTAAAGGTTTGCAGATCAGAAAAGAAGAAAGAAATTAAAAGTTTGCAGATCAGAAAAGAAGAAAGAAAATCTCTATTCACAGATGACATGATTATCTACATAGAAAAAAATTAAAGACTTTGAAAAACGCTCCTTAATCTAATAATAGAGTTTGGGAAGACTTCAGGATAAATATCATAATGCAAAGTCCAATTGTATTTCTATATACTAACAATGAACATGCAAAAGTCAAAATGAAAAATACAATACCACTTAGAATCACTCAAAAAATGAAGTTCTTAGGTAGAAATCAAACAAAACCCATACACACCTTATACATGAAAACTAAAAAAAAAAGAGATGGAAAAAAAATCAAAGCTCTAAACAAACGGATAGACACACTGTGCAGATAGATTGGAAAATGCGATATAGTAAAAATATAATTTCTCCCAAATTTGATATACTGTATCTATATTAGCATAATTCATATCAAGAGCCCCATAAGATTTTTGTGGATATAAGCAATAATAGTCTACAATACATTTGGAAAGAAAAATAGCCTAGAATAGTTAAACAATTTTGAAAAAAGAAAGAAAATTAAGTGTAATTATTTTCTTCTATATTAAGGCTTACTATACACATATGCTAATGGATTTTTCAAAAAGGCGCAAAACAACTGAGTAGAAGTAAGATAGCCTTTTCAATAAATGGTAATGGAGCAACTGGATATACATACATACAAAACACTTTATACAAGAATTAACTCAAAATAGATCATACACTTCAGTGTAAAACTATACGTACATAAAATGTTATAATTATGTATAGTTTATAGAAGACTTTTAGAAGAAAACACAGTAGAAAATCTTAGGAACACAGGGCTTGCTAACGAGTTCTTAGGCATAAAACCAGAAGCACAATCCACAACAGAAAAATCAATATATTAAACTTCATTAAAATAAAAATCTTTGCTCCATGAAGGACTCTGTTAAAAGAGTGAAAAGATAAGCTACAGGTGGAGGTGGAGAAGAAAGAGAAGAGGGAAGCAGGAAGGGAAGAAAGCAGGGCAGAGCACTGAAGGGAAGAGAAGGAAAGGGGGAAGAGGGAATGGAAGGGAAGAGGGAAGGGAAGGGAAGAGGGAAGGGAAGGGAAGAGGGAAGGGAAGGGAAGAGGGAAGGGAAGGGAAGAGGGAAGGGAAGGGAAGAGGGAAGAGAAGGGCAGGGGAAAACAAGGAAGGGAAGGGAATGGAAGAGGGAAGGGAAGAGGGCAAGGCAGGGAAGGGAAGAGGGCAAGGCAGGGAAGGGAAGGGAAGAGAAAGGAAGGGAAGGGAAGGGACGGGATCTAGTAAATAGAACATGTAAACTCTCAAAACTGAATAGTCAAAAACATAATTTAACTAGAAAATGGGCAAAATACATGAATAGACATTTAACTGAAAAGGATATTTATATAGCAAATATGCACACGAAAAAATGTTCAATGTCTTTAGTTACTAGGAAAATGCAAATTGAAAAAAGACAATCTATCACTGCATACCTTTGAGACAGGCTACAGCAAAAAATTAGTGATAACCCTAAATGGTGTCAAGGATGCAGAGAAACTGGGTCACTCATACAATGCTCATTAAAACATTAGCTTATACAGCCACTCAGGAAAACATTTTGGTAAATTCTTAAAAAACTGAACATACACTTAAACTTATGACCCAGTCTTTGAACATTTATCTTAGAGATGAAAACTTCTATCCACACCAAAACTTGTATGCAGTTATTCATAACAGCTATATTTTTAATAGTCAAAAACTAGAAGCACCAAAAATATCCTTCAAGAATTGAATAGTCTGGTTTATCCATACCATGAAATACTATTCAACAATAAAAAGAAAGGAATTATTAATAGACACAACTTGGATGGACCTCTAGGGAAATACAGAGTAAAAAAGCAAATCTCAAAAGGTTGCATATTGTACTATTTCATTTATATATAACAGACTTGAAATGACAGCATTATAGAGATTGAGAATAAATTAGTAGTTGCCAGATGCTGGGGAGGGAAAAATGCATAAGACTGGGTCAGCAAGAGGTAGATCTTTGTAGTAATTGCACTGTTCTATATTCTGAGTGTGGCATTGGATACATAAACCCATACGTGTGATAAAATGATATAGAACTATATGCACACATTGTGCCAATGCTCATTTCAAGTTTTGATATTGTATGATGGTTCTGAAAGATGCAACCATTGTGTGAAATGGGTAAAGTGTACACTGGCCCTGTTTGTAACAATTTACAACTTCCTCGGAACCTATAATTATCTAAAAATAAAAGTGTAAAGAACTGTGGTTCATGTATACATTTTGGTTGCCTTTAGAGTCAACATTTTTAAAACAGTTGTTGATGGGGGTGCACCCTGGCATCCTCCTGGATTAAGTCTGCTGCCTCCAGCCAACACAATCCGCATACATGCCATATACATCCCGAGGACCCAGGGTCATGTCCCGGGGCTGGGAGGAACAAGGAAGATGAACAGCTAAATAAAATAAACAGATATTTAGAAAAATAAAATAAACAAGTTCTTGATGGGCAAGTCTTTGTGGCTCAGTGGTTGAAATGCTGGTGTGCGAACCACAGAAAGCCCAGAGACCTGGGTCTGTGTTCAGAATCCAGGCCGGGTTGAAAACCAAAATAAACAGCTAAGTAAATAAAGATGCTTCTTCCTCCTCTTCCTTACTCTCTTACAATAACAACAACAACAACAAAAAGCTGTTGAGAAATTTTGTATCTGAATTTTTACCTTTTCTTGAAAAGACCTATAACATTGAGATCATGGAGGTCAACTGAGGCTCCTTTTTACATGAAATTGATCACCCCAGCCCATCACAGTCCTCACCTGGGTCCCTGTAATCATTTACGCTACCTGCCTGAAGCTCAAAGGTAATTGAACTTGTGGTCTTTGGTTATGACTTTTTCCTTAACCTTATACTTCCTTGTTTTTTCGAATATATCCATAGCCCAAACAGAAACCCTGCATAAGAAACCTCAACACTTGCCAGCCTCTAGCTCAGGTAAGGTACCTCAAGCAAGCCCTCACCTTTGTACTATCAGCTGAGCCCCTCCTAGTTCATTAGTTCCTGATTTATTGACTTTTGCCCCCAGCCCGGTTGTGGGTTTTGCCCCATATGGCAAGCCTTTAGAATGTTAACTATGCCATCAGTTTCCTGAACCATAGTCAAGGGCATAGGGTGGTGGATGGTCAGGGGTCTCCACACATACCTAGGCATCTGGGCAGGAAAAGCAGACGTTTTCAGAGCTGACTTGAGCATGTGCCTCAAAGCTCCCAGAGAGCCCGCCAAGCAGCAGGTACTTGCACGCAGGCAGTCTGGCAGCACACATAGGACACAATCCTTGCTACCTCCACAAGGCATTGTTGGCAGCAGGACCCACACTTCACAGAGATATACCCTCTCCCTACTGTTTTCTTTTCCTTAGAATTTGTTTTAATTACAAAAGTCATTCATATTCATTTAGAATTCTGGTGAAACTACAGAAGACTTAAAGTAAAATAAATTGCAACTTCACTACCTACTGATAATGACTGTTCAGTAAGCACACTTCAGTATCTATTCGCCCAGTCTTTTTTCTATATTTATACACTGACACACACATTCCAAAATGGTGCCCCAATTTGGTATGTTTTGTAGCCTGATTTTCTCACTTAATCATATATTATGGACACGTTTCTTGTTTCCTTCTCAGTAAACATTCTTATAAAACAGCTGTCCCAACTATTTAATATTAGATCTGAATGAAACTGTTGATCTGGACAAGTTTTTCTTTAGAGGATCTCTCTCTCTCTCTTTTCTCCCTTCCTTCCCTTTCCTTTTCTCCCTCCATGTTACTCTTCCTACATTTCTTTGACATGCTCAGTGAGTCAAATTTACCAAGATAAAGGTTATAAAGGACGTGGTGTGACTAAAGAAGCTATGGAACAGAGAGGAGGAGGTTTGGTGGGTAGAAACAAAAGCTTCCCTGGGCATCAAAAATGGTCTGCTAAGCCAAGTGGCAAAATGAACTCTCCTACCCTTCTTTGTGTGTGAGTGAATGGAGCTGGAGCCCTGGGGCCAACAAGAGGACCATTTTTTCTATGATGGAGACTCCAGCTGTGGAAAACCATTTTTCACATTAGAAAAATACATTCCTTTTTGCATTGTCACATATTAGCCATTTATTGAAACAGCAAAGGCTACATCAAATTAGTGAATCACAACCATCCTCGACTGCTGAGGATTTACGTGTGTGGAGCACTGTGCACACCACCCTACTGACATGAATCTACAGAGTGAAGCAGAGTGCTGAAAAGGGGACTCAGGTGATGCGGGTTCCATCCTCGGCTTTGCCACTTACTAATTGTTTAGACGTGATCAAGTTACTTAACCTCTTTGATTCTCAGGTTCCACACCTGTAAAATGGGAATAATTAGAGTATCTATCTCATAGGCTTGTGTTGAGGATCAAGTGAATTACAGCATGTAAGGTGCTTGGAAGAGTGCTAATCAGAGTAGGTGCTCTCTTCCTGTTAGCTCTCCTGATTATTAACCATGAATCCACACATTAGCCCCATCGCGGAAGTCCTCTTTTTCTCCTTCTATGAGAGGTGATGAGACTGAGGCCTGGAAAAAGCAAATGATTGCCTAAGTTGATGAAGCTACTAAGTGATCTAGTTCATATCTGGATCCAGGCTGCCTCTCTGTGGCGTTGGTCTTCACCGCAAGGCTATAGGTCTGCCTTTCTGTAGATAAAGCTGGTTTCTTTAATCCCAGAGCTTGGTAATGAGGCTCAGTAGAAGGAGACAATGACAGACAGCTGGCCTTCCCTGGAACTTAGACCTCAGACTGATGGGGAGTGGTCAGGGTAGCAGCTAGGGGACAGCTCACTAGGTTTTCATCTCCTGCTCGGGCACTATGATCTTAAGCTCCCAGCCCTATAACTCTTACACACTTTGACCTGTTCCATAACTGCTAACTGGATCTGAATTTGCCCAGTTTCATTTCCACTTCTAAGCCACTTCCCCAAGGCCCACGTGGCCTCGAGGGCAGTCAGCTTCACTCTGGCCAGAGGAGACAGCTGTCTGGAGTCTGGCCCCTTTGTTCAGGAGAAGCTGGAAAATCAGCAGTAATCCCTGATTCACAGTGATAATCAGCTCCCTGTCTGAAAGGCCAGGGCTGTGCAAAATAACAAGTGGGGCCGCACCTGTTCTTGGGGTCTGGCAATCGAGAGCAAGCTGCTCTGAATGGCTCAAGCCCCCACCCGTGACAGCAGCTGCAGCCTGGAATCAGGGCTTCGTTAGCATAAGAATGGAGCTGGCCCTGCCAGCCAGCCAACTTCCCTTTCTCCTCCTCCCCTTGTAGCTCGCACACCAAATGGGCCACCCTCATTGTGAACAGAATAGCTTTGCAGTTTCTTTTCTCAACTGCACTGATCAATTTTTCATTTGTGGGTGAAAGAGAACTTCCCATTCTTCAGACTCGATCCAGGTGGAGAAAGTCTGTGGATCATTCACCGGTGTTTTCCCTCCTGGGCAAGGACAACACAGTAGGAAACACCAGGAGTCCAGCTTCGCAGAGACTGGATGCAAAAAGTGCCCCTGGAGTTGTGCCAAGCATAGTTTGTGTGACCCTGCTCCACAGGCAGATGAAACCAAAGGATTCCTAGAGAAAATTTTCTAGTCCCCTGCTACTCAAAAGACATGCTTTATGGGTCTGCTGTGTGTTAGAAATTCAGGAGCTCAGATCCCACACTCCACATCTATGGATCAGCGATCTGATTTTAACAAAATCTCCTGGTGCACATTAAAATTTGAGAGATAGTGGTCTTGAAAACACAGTCCAACTCTCAACTTTTTCTCATACTTGCAAGTGCTTGAGATTTCAAATCAGAAATTCATGGTTCAACTTTTACCTGGATCCATTTCTAGGTGTGTGACCTCAACCAAGTCATTTAACCTCCCTGAGCCTCAATTTACTGAATTGTAAAAGGGCAAATATAATGATAATGATAGGTTTACTGTGAGGGTGGATAACGAGCATGTATATGAAAGTCACTAGCATACTACAGATGTATGGTCATGTCTCAATAAATAATAGCTCTTATTATTACCTTGCTCCCTGGAAAACAGTGCACTGCCAACTTGAGATGATTCAAATGTTGACTTGTCCAGTTGTATATTAATAAGAAAGGTCCCTTTACTTCTGCTGCTTTGGGAACTTAACAGTGGCTTTATTTAATAATACCTCACATCTCTACAGCACTTTGAACTATTCAAAGCATTTCCACACTGCTTATCTCCTAGCATTAAAGACTCAGGTTATCAGAGATGAACAAGTCTAGAGAGATCATCTAGTCCAACACCTTTTTTGTTCAGATGAAAATTGTTCAGTGTCCATTGTGAGTGCCCAGGGTCACACAGTAAGTTGGGTGGTACAATCAGCATTAAAACCTGATTCCCAGCTGAGCACTTTTACTTAAGTAGCAGTTTTGACAAGAATGTTTAATTAGGAAGAGAAGACACCAGAGGCTCAAGTCAAACCAGGGCATGGCTACAGATGACTCACCAATGAACATACTTTAAACAGGACAAATTAAGACATTTTACATCATGGGAATAGGAAACACCAGATTTGCCAATGCCAAATTCCTTTTTTCTAAGCGAGAGTATGCATTTTCCTTTCCTGTACTCAGATATAAAGCCTGAGGTCAATCACAGCCTGTAAGAATGAATAACCCACTATCCATGAGTTTTACTACAAACTAAGCTCATTGGGAATCATTTCCCACAGAGGCCACAGCATGGAGACTAGATAAGCTGTCATAGGTTCTCCCAGTTCTAAAAGAGGGAACAAAATTTCATTTCTCAAAGTAAATATGTAACAGTCTTTGATTCGATGAACTACTGTGTGTCTTCAGAAGGACTCTTTAATCACTTGAAAGGATATCAGAGAGGTATGTCAACAGACAAAAATTCAAGTAATGAAACAGTGTACAATTCGATATATGAGTGACCAGAGATGTTGCCAGTATCAAGGCAACAGTGTCCTTCAGTTAGAGTTCTTCCATTTTCATGTCTGTGACAGGCACTAGCAACCCTGAAAGGAAGAGAGGACGCCAAAAAAATTGTCACATCAAGCTATGAGCATCCACAGTTTGGGTCTGGAAAGCCAAATTTGCACATTGGAAAGGACTAGTATTCTAAGACACAAGCGTTATAAAGCCTTCACACTCGGTGTAAGAAATACTCTTCTATTTCCGAATAACAGTGAACTTATTAGAGTTTGCTATGTGGTCAAGGTCAATGACAGCCAAATGTTTCTTCTAGTTGTTAAAATTTTTACTCTAATGGGAAATCTCAGATACCCAGTATGATCAACAGACACAAAGAACAGTTGCCCGAGTTCAATTAGGAGCTTGGCCCTGGTGTGCAGTCTACTCTGCCTACTACCCCTCACCTGACTCCAGAATACACACAGGGTTCCATGAAATGTAACTTGGAAAACACTCCTATAAGTCCCAGGGAGTCATTTATGACATATGAGCAGGGAAGAACATGATGAATTTTGCATGGAAGAAAGATTATTCAGGTTTGGGTGACAGCTTGAAGAAGGCTGCTGTTGAGCCAGACACTTCAGTTAAAAACACACTGTGGTGTACCCTAGTGGAGTAGCAGTTAGGCACAAGTCAAAAACATCCCAAGTCCCGGGGTTCAAGTCCTGGGGCCGGTGGAGACAACCAAGATGGTCAACTGACTACAAATAAAAACGATAAATAAATTGCTTCTTCATCCTCTCTTTTCCTTAAAAAAAGAACATTTTGTAATGGCCCTCATATGAAATGATAAGAATCTAGAGAAATGTAAATGTGTTACCTCAATAAAAATGATTTTTTGTATATATATACATATGTATATATGTGCATGTGTATGATACACAAACAAATCAATAAAGGATGATTTGGGGCTTGATGTGAAAGAATTGGTAATTTGGTAATTGTGGAAGATGAGGGAGATGTTTGGACACATCGATTGGAATTTCTAGGCAGAGACAGCCCATAGACAATTTGATAAGCAGACCTAGAGCTAAGGAGAGATATTTGTGTTAGAAGTTCATATCAGGGAGTTATAAATGTGTGCAACAGCTAAACCTACAGGCATGAATAAAATTGTCATGAAAAATATGAAGGTGTAAGAAGAGAGAATGATTCCTGAAAATGCTTATACTTTAGTTCTAGGAAAAGGAAAAAGAGCTCAAGAAGATGCCAAATAAGTAAGATGTGAATCAAGAAAGAATAGTGTTACAGAATCTACCGGAGAACAAATTTTCAGGAAGGTAGGTAGTATAAATTAATGATTCAGAAACACTAAGCAAAGGAAAAGACCAAGGAACGTTCATTACATTTGTCAGTTGGGAAATCACTGTTGACCATGGCAAAGGGTGCTTCAGGAGAGCAAAGAGAGCAGAAAGCAGGTTTCAGTGGACTGTGGAAATGCACAGAAGGGGAGGGAATGGAGACAGGCTGAATAGACTCCTTTTCTGAGAAGCTTTGCTGTGAATGGGAGACATAGGGCAGTAGCTAGAGAAGAATATAGGGTTCAAGAAAAGACTTTTAAAGATAAAAGCAAGTAGGGATATCATAAAGGTAAACAATGGTAAGGTGATGAAGATCTACAAAAGAAGAAAGTTTTGGAAAACACAGAGGATATAATAGAATTTAAATGGATTCAGATACATCTAGGTTTGAGGCAGTAAAACAGGAGGTTGAAGTGCTGAAAGCCTCTATTTTCTCTTTGAAATGAAAAATTTAAGACATCTTCTAAAAGACACAGGAACATAAGTTGGATTGGAGACCGGGAGAAAGTGATGGTTTTTTCCCCATGTGTTCACTGCTATGTCCCTCACATGTACATCACTGTGTGGTACACAGAGGGCACTCCATAAACATTTTTCATAACAATAATGGAATCATGAGTCCAGGATGCTGAATGGATTGTCCTTACGGGCACTAAATTCATGCATGATAGGAGTAGCACTGAGGTTGGAGAACATGATAAACCAGGTATTAAAAGTCCAGGAAAAGTATGGGTGCAGGAGGAAGACAAGAGTTGACCAAAAGAACAGGTATGAAGTTGAGTACCTGAAATTTATATGATGTTGCAGACAAATACCACCTTAATTGTGACTAAACAAATACATACATACATACATTGACAAAAGGCATTGTAGATAGTATATACAGCATATACTTCAAAGGCACATTAATTTAATTTTTAAAAGCAATTTATTTTTCAAACAATAATACATTGAGTTGGTATTTAATTTTGTTATTTGCTAGCTTTCTTTTCTTTTTTTTAGGATGAACACAAAAGTGCCATGAAAGATGAGACTATGGGCATCACCTCTTGGTTATGTGGTATATGAATCCCAGGAAAACGAGCAGCTCACATCTGATAAAACTGTGAGACAAATGACATGGTAGTTAAAGTACACAGGTGTCAGTGGTTTGTAAATCTGACTGTACATTAGCATCACTTGGGGGTAACACTTTCAAAAAATGGAAGCCCAGGCCCCACATCAGGCCAATTGAATCAAAATCTGTGGGGGTTGGGGCTAGTTTTTAGTCCTTGTTAAAAAGCACACTGTGATGTGCTGAGGTAAATGATACTGCAAGAGGGGAAGGACTATGGAAGTTTGTGCAACCTGATTCTGAATCACCACATACAGAAAGCCTGGGAGAAAGGATGGATTGCGAAGAGAAATTAATAAACATTTGGGGATAAAATACCCCAAGAGATGAAAGGGAAAGGAGATTACATTTGGAGGTAGTGACATAGGATGACACAAATGGAAAGATATCAAGAAATTTCAAAATTCTGCATGACCCTCTTCAGAAGATGTCATTAGGGTGAGATTGTCCAGAGCTGAGACCAACTGTGGAGGTGATACTTACCACCAAGGGCCCATTCTAGATGTTGAGAAGGCAGAAGGTACAACCAGATTCAAGGGAGTGGAAGTGGGGTGTGATGATTCCCTTTGCCTTAGAAAACAGGAAGCAATGTGAACTCCTAAATGTTCATTGCTACAGGCTGTGTGTGCTGCCCTGGATGACCAGGTCAGTTATAGGTCTTTACCAGGAGAGAAGGAAGGCAGAGAAAGTGATGAGTTTATTAAATTAATGCCATGGACACTTGGGAGGAAGGTGGTTTTCATGCTGTCCTGACTATCAGAGGAATGGATACAGAGCAAGTTTCAACTAGGTAGGGAGCTGGGTTGGCTTAATTTAATCCCACTGAGATGCTCAATTCAACCTTTACCAACCACCCCCACCCGTGCCACCCCTCCTGCCTCCTGCCATGTGTGCGTGAGCACACACCCACACCCACGCCCACACACCTTTGATTGGTTGTTAGAGTACAAGGCAAGGCAAGATTCAGTTTCTCTTTGAAAAACAGCCTCCGAAGTTTGTGGGTATGGGGGCAGTGTTGCCCTCACAGACTAACTCATCACACAGCGCCCCCTTGAGGCCTTCTGTAAAATGAACCTGCAGTGACAGGTCAGTTTCCAGGTGCAGCTATACTGTGGATTCTTGGTCCCTTGACTCTACCCACCCTGGTGGCCAAGACTGTTAAACCTTCTTTTTAGAGACTCATCCCTCACTGTTCACAAATGTCTATAACTATGTGTGAAGTTCCTGGGAAAAATTCTGGATTTTCCCTTAAGGAGGGAGCAGGGCTGGGCTGGATTGTACCCAAGGAGCTAGCTCTACCTGATCTCAATTCCAGGGCTGATCCCAGGAAATCTCAAAGTGTTATTCGTGAGTCACATGGACCAGAATTTCATGGGATGCTTGTTAAAATGAAGATCCCTTACCTCAGAACTTCAGGAGCAGAACTCTCTATAGGAATACTGCAAAAATTGCATAAAAGCTACAATAGAGCATCTCCAATCTGTTTTGTCTTAGTTGGATGTGGTAACTCAGCTATATTTTGTCTATCTTGTGACTGAATCCATAACATGCTATCCATGGTAAATGTTTTCATTTACCACAAGTTTGAACTTATGGCCATGAAAGCCCATACTTGCATGAACAACTGAGGCCCTTCACCACTTCTAGTCCCCCCCAACCCGTGCTGTCCTGAGACATCCTGTACATTACCATGAAGCCATTCCTGTGCATTCCCATATAGGCCTTCACTGCCCTGCTGAAGGATATTCTGAGAACCAAGGTTGGGTATACCCGGTGTGTCATTCTGACAAGGCAGTAATTGTTCAAAAGGTAATTAATGACTGAATATAGTTCAAAGTCTGTATCAAAGCACATATCTCTTCAAGAGTGCGGCATATTGTTTTTTTTTTTTTTTAAGTTTACTCCAGAGTCACATTCTAGACCTTAATGAGAAGAGCAAAGGAAAAAGAGAAAGAAGTTCCTTCCCTTACTTCATCAATTAGTCTTCAATGCATCACATCTTGGGTGCTTGGGGAAATACAGACATAGTATCCTCAAAGAGTTTAAAGCCTACCTAGAGAGATGACAGATACTTTTCTGTTAACTATTATCAAAGTAGAGTCATGTAGGGTATATGCCAAATAAAGACTAGAGTCCTGGACAGCTTAACTCTGAACTTACCTCTGGATGCATCCCCATGTCTGTTAGTAGTATTGCCATCCATCCAGTTGTCCTGCCAGACATGTGGAAGACTTCCTAAATTGCTCTCCCCACTCAGCCCCAATATCCAGCTCATTGAATCCTTTTAGTTCTACCTCTAAAATATATCCTAACTTCTCTCCATGGCCATTGCCACCCCTAGTCCCAGTCACCAACATCTTTATTCCTGAATGACTGTCCTGGTCTCCTAGTTTGCCCTTCTTCTCTTCCTGCCACTCTATAGTCCAATTTTGTGTGGTAGTTTAATACAGTCACATCCCAGACCTTAATGAGAAGAGCAAAAAAGAAAGGGAAAGGGATTCTTTCACTTACTTGATTTAATTCTTAAAATTAAAAATTGGGTTAGTTTGACCTGTCTCAACTTCCTACTGCACTTAGCATAAAGAGAGAATTGCTTACCTTGGCTTGCATGGCCCTGCATGACCTCCAACCGCACTGAGTATCACTTTCTCTCTGGTCCACCATCTCTTTAAATCATTTGAACATGGCTAACACCCACCTAAGGGTCCCTACACAAGTTTGCCCTCATATGATGATTCTTTGTTAAATAAATCATCTTTCAGGTTTTAGCTTAGATGTCACTTTCTCCAGAAAACCCTTTCTTGATAGCCTCTTATCTAAATTAGGTCTCCATTGGTATTTTCTCTCATACTTCCTTGTTATCTTCCTTCTCCGTATTTATTACAATTTATAAATATATATGTTTGAGTTTGTTTAATGGCTGTCTAGATTATGAGCTTCATGAAGGCAGAGCCTATGCCTGTTTTGTTTATAATCATATTATAAGTGTCCGACATAATGCCTAGTATATCATAGATGCCCAATATGTGTTCTTGGGATAAAAGAATAAAGAAATAGATTAAAGAAGTGATATGGTCTGAGAAGAATTATTGAAATCAACCAAAGTGTAGGAGAGCACCGAAAACAAAGACAAGAAATACACATAAATGTTTACTGTAGTGCTCAGCACATAGTAAGCACTAAAGGTAAGCTATTATTATGGTTATTAATAGCATCAAGAGCAGAAACAAAAATAATAATGAATATCTCAAGGAAGAAATAATGAGGGAAACATTAAGGCAAAGACATTGGAGAATCCAATATGCGCAGCATATACCTGAAATGGTCACTATAGGCCTCCAGAAGCGGTACCTAATGTCTAGAGAAAGACCCAGAGACTGGCACACCCAGTAGTGGGTAGGGCAGGTTGCTTGGTCACCAGGCTGAGGTAGGTGAACGCCCTGGGAGGTTTCCCCACCCCCTGAAGGCAGGCCCTGTCACTAGGGCTGAATTCCCAGCTCTATTGATCAAGTAGGAATTGTCACTATGGCAGCATCTGGTTGGCTTACTTGACGTATTACTTGGGGAGGAGACGAAGGGCTCTCTGGCCTGTTGTCTTGGAGGACTGCCAGAAGGGAATACAAGGCTGATGGGGCTGCCAGGGAAGGTGTGGGAGGGGCAGATAACAGAACTTTCGTGCTGCATAGCGCCAACCTCCTGGGGGAGTTGCTAAAAGGGTCTGCTTTTTCCCAACTTTTGTCACTTTGTAAACCCTTTTGGGGCATCTGTGAATCAGCTGCTGTCCAAAAGGAGCCCATGTGACATGACCTAGTGCTTTTGTAAGAAGTCCTTTCAGGCTCAGAACATCCCCATGCAAAAAGGCCATTTCGTCTACTTACTCAAAATGTTTCCTCACATACCTCACAGGCATAGGAACCTTTGCTGGAGTACATGTGAGGACCCCAAAGTGAGGCCCTGTCCAGAATTAAACAGGGAGCAAGTGACTGTGGTCTTGAAAGACATTGTTTCTTAATACCTATTAACTGTCATGACTGGAAGTCAGAGTAAAGAGGCCAAACATTGAGAACCAAGAACCAAAGGATCTACAGGGTCACTGAGGTTGTCAACCTATGGATAACAGCAACTCCTTTGTGATCACTTCTATGTACCAGGCAGTTTGTAGGAATTATCTTGTTTATTCTTCTGAAACCTTAAGAGAGAGCTTCTATAATAAGCCCCATTACACAGGTGAAGAAACTAAAGTTTAAAGAGGCTAAGTGACTTGTCCAAAGTGCCTGGGCCAGGACTCACTTTTCCACAGAGCCTCATATATTCATAATAATTATACATAAAAAGCTGCCATTTATCGAACACTCACTATGGGGCAGACACTAGACGTATTATCTTTTGGATATCTTACCATAGTTCTGTGAAGCAGTTACTATTATTTCTCTTTCCATGCTACAGAGTTAAGACAGGTGATTAAAAAACTTTTCAAGATCACAGTGGGAGCTAGTAGGAGCTAGAACAGGGATTTGAACTAAGCAAATGATTCCAGCTCCTGACCCTTTAATCTTTACACAACCTTCTCTCTTTCTCCAAAACAGTTCTTTTGCCAGGGAAAACCTGAAAGCAACCACAATCATATGTCTTAGACGGTTTGTTTTCAATGATCTTATTGCTCTAGTATTTCCACAGAAATAGGAGGATCATGATCATTACAGATGGGAGCACTGAAGCCCAAAAGGATGAAGTGACTTATCCAGCATTAGACAGGGAATAAGTGACTGAGACCTTGTGATATATTGGTTTATTGATACCTATTAACTTTCATGACTGGAAATGACAATAAAGAGGGTAGACCTTCAGGAAATAGATGGAAATTCTCACTTAAAGGCTCCAACTCAAGAGATTTTTAGACAAATGATAGCCAATACAAGATCTTTCCAGGAAAGAGTCTAGTAAAAAAATTTTTTGTGTGTGCAGCAATATTCAATTGATCCATGCACTGCAGTCAAACTGAAAAGCTGAGTTCCTTTAAATGTGGTAGAGTATTAGGTTACGTTGAGGACAGACTCCATCCCATGGGTATATTCTGGATATCTCTGTGCATGATTTTTGGCTCATGAATTTGAATCACGTCCATCCTAGTTCAATGAGTCGGTATCAGTGGGTGCCAAATACCTCTTGATACATGCTGCAAATCTGATCATATGAATCAGACAAGAACTCACATGAGCTAGGAAGTCAAGAGTCCAAGCCAATAAGACTGTTTTTCAATCTATTTTGTCCTTCCCACTGGCCGTCTTTCCAACTCTATGTAGTCTTCTATTAAGCTGAGAGCATCAAGGAAGTCACTCCCCACCTCCCACAGGTCATCTACCCTTTGTACCAACTTCCTAATAGGAGGAAGAGGAGGAAAATAATGAGTACGTTTCACAGACTTGATCTATGATCTATGAAACTAGCAATAGTTACAATGGTCTCAAGAATTTAACTCTAAATGTCAATATTTACAGGTTTACTCAGTTATTGTCAATGACCAAATGCTAGCTAACCCCTACGATGATATATAATGACCCTGACAGCATTACTCCATCATTACAATGAACTCCCCTTTCTCTCCTCGTGTTTAAAGTTTCCCAGACACTTGACACCCACAAAAATCTGTTGCTTCTTGTATTTGCCTTCATACAGAATCTTATTACCATGGGGAGCCCTTAATAGCAGAATACTCTACATCACCACTAAGGTCCCAGCACCAGACAGACAGACTCACGTTGATACTCACCAGTCACTAATGCTGAATCTTAGTTTCTGTTTTTATAAAATCAGAATACAACTAGTACTTACCTGGAAAGGTTATAGAAGGGATTAAATGAGATCATATATGCCAAGAGAGGAGCTCAGTACAGGGTACACAGCTCAATCAATGGTAGCTATATATATATAAAAAGGAAGACTTGCTGTCCTTGTACATCTCTCTTGGAGAAGGGTTTCTCTAGCTCTGATGCCACCTTTCATGAAGAGAAAGGGTAAAGGCTGGGATATAAGAAAGCAAGTCAGGGCAAAAGGGTGTACATTCATGCTGACTCCTTTCCTTTTAAATTTAGAGGATATTATTAAGAGAGTGCTATGGCTGATGGAAATAAAATCAATGATGTGATGAAGGGAAGGGATACTGGGCAAGGAGGTGTTTCAAGTGTGGTATGGGTGGGCAGAAGTAAAGACATAAAAAGCCAAGGTGTTGAAACCCCATGAAGCAAGAGAACTCACTGCAACACCATGAGTTTAATGAAGGGAAGAGAAACAAAAGCTCAAACACCTCAAAGGAAGGATATAAACTTCAAATGAGATTCAAAGGAATGCTTGGGGAGAAAGGGTCAGCATTCTGGAACCTACACATCCTTTCTCAGAAATACTTCTCCCAAACTTTTCATGTCAAAAGGTCTGAAATATATTCATTATTAATAACTGATCAGTTTGTCAATCCAAAATCATTCTTACTAAAAAGAACATTCTGTTCTCCATGCACCTCTGCAGAAAACCAGCCCCAGGGAACTAGGTCAAAAACCAACCTCCCCAAATGCAGTCTTGATCACACAGGTTTCTAAGCCAGAGCTTCTGGGAGTCCTGGACTTTCCCACTTTGGAAAATGGTTTCATTCCCTCAGGTCAGAAAGCCCAGGGGATCTTGCTTCCTATAAGGTACTACTGGAGGACGTCACAGTTTTCTGAGTCACCTAAGATGCTGTATAACAGATTGCCTGGGTGGATTCACTCTTGTGGTTTCAGATTCAGTTGTTTAAGGTGGAGCCTCCAATATATTTTGTCAAAGTGCCCCCAAGTGATTTGTCACAAAGCAAGCTTTCACTTTGGAGACAACAATGTTCTGTTTCAAAAGAAGGCACTGCAATATAGATCATATATTCCTATGTCCACAATTTGTACGTGAAACTCTAAGACATACAAGCACTTGTTCAAAGTCACGGTACTAATTAGTAACAAAACCAGCACTGGAACCCAGGTCTTCTGATTTCCAATTCATTGTAAACTCCATTGACTCACTCTCTTTGGCTCTTAATGAGATTTTCCTCTCTAGATTAAGTATAGAGACAAAGGTCCCCTCTTGCTTCTAATTAGAGTTAAAAAGCAATGCTATCTTTTAAATCTTTTAAATGCTATCTTTTAAAAACCCCAAACTGGAAGTCCCCAGTTCTTCTGAATACATCAAGGATAGCTTTAAAAAAACATATATGGCCTCTCCACTTACTAAAATCCATAAGGAAAAATGTGCCACATGATTTTTGTGAAGAGACCATGTTTGTGACTATAATGTTTCCATTTTAACTAATGCAGCATTGAAGAAGAGACAATCTAGCTTTAAGATGGGACATTCATTAATTTAACAACCAAAGTCTTTTTTTTTCAAAGCAGCAAAGATAAATAATTATATTAACAGGTCACCAGTTCTCCCTGTGAACTGCCCTTACTCTAGTCCAGACCTTTAAAAAGGAAAAAGAATACTAGGTAAGGCTCTAAAGTCATTTGCCAAATAGCAAGATTTTGAGGAAAAGTGGGAAACCACACATTACAACTGTAAATAGTTCAAATAATCCAAATTATTTCTTTGAGGACAATAACTCACCCTTCTTCTGACAGTTCAAAAGCATCTCAGGCATGGGTCATGTAAAATATCTACTAGGTAATGTGAACAATGGGTAAGTACGAAGGGCATTCTGAAATCTATCAATTAGGAAACAGCACTTTAAAGGCACCTATATCCATCCCTAGAGGAGAGAGAAGTTGTCATATTTTAGCTATCAAGTGTTGGTGAGGGAAAGGGGTGTCAAGAGGGTTTTTTTTTTTTTTAGCAAAGTCCAATTCTCAGAGCATTTTCCCTTGCTAAATGTGTCTTCTCCATCTGCAAAATGGGTAACAACTGTCACCACTCTTTCAGTGCTTCCCCCACTGCTCTGCTACTCCCAAAGGATTCTAAGGTTACTATTGATGCTCTCAGGTAAAATATAGTTCTTAAATTCTTCAACTACACAAACACCCTGATTTCCATTTCCTCCTAGTCCATAGACCTTATCCTTGGCCTCAATCAAACACCAAAACCCCATTGACCTTTTCATGCCCAGGCACAGTGAGGGGAAAAAACACACCTGCACCTGTTTGCCTATTCCCTTTGCAGAGGGTGATATCACCGTTTATTTCTGTTAGAACAACTTCTCCTGGGAGGGCCTCAAACTTGTCCTCTCTATAGGAAGCCAAATTGGATAGAAACTGACTCCTACTCAGCACTCAGTATTTGGAAAATTCTGGAACCAATCTAGCTGACCTCAGATATCAGTGAAGATGCAGCAGCAGCTTTTTACTAAGTGTCTGACAAGGTGGATCTCTAAAGTTAGTTTGCCATTGTTGATTGCTACAGCTGCTGCCAGTAGAAATGGCCCTAACTGACCATTCATTTCACAGTGAATTTAGAGGGACTCGATGTTGGAAAATGCTTTCGACATAGCTCTAGTTGGAAATGAATTAAAAAGCATGTTTACTTAAAGAATTGAAGGTGAAGCATGTATTACATGTATTTCATGTGCAGAGATTTCTGCCCCAAGCCTTCTGTGGTACCAAATATGAATTCCTGCCTAGCCCTTGATTTAAGAAGCAAATTGGAATTATCGTAAGACATCAAGAAGAGGAGCAAAGAGTTCTTTTATACACTGCAGTTGGAGTGTAAATTGGTAAAAAAAAAAAAAAAAAAAAAAAACAAAACAAAAAACACTTTAGAGAGCAATTTGGCAATATCTGGAAAAAAATTTAACTGAACAAATCCAGTTCTAGGAATTTATCTTAAGGAAATAATGAGCCACATGCATGTAATATAATCCAAGGGTTTTGCATTGTGTTTGAGTGCTCCTAAAGGAATGTAGTGACAATTATGTTTCTTTAAAAATGTAAGCATTTTGTACAATGAAAGATGCTAAAAGAGAAACAATAAACTGCTTGATAAATTTGCTACTCAGATGAAAGTTAAATAGTTACTATCTGAAATACATAGAGATCTCGGTTATCAAAACAAGAAACAATTCAACAGAAACACAGGCAAAGGGTATGAAATGGCAATACAGTAGAAACACAGATGGCCAATAAACATATGAAAAGATGTTCACCTCACTGGTGCTCAAAAAAGGCAAACGAAAGATTTTTTTCAGCTATCACATTGCAGAATATCTGAAACTGGTGAGAAAGAGCATGAAGAAATGGTCACTACTGGTGGGAATGGAAATCACTTATAGCATTTCTGGAGGGCAATTTGACTGGCTCTGTTCAAATAAAAAATATGCAAACCAAACTCTTTGAACTTGAAATTCCAGTTCTGTGAATATATACTACAATAAAGCTTTCTGTAGTATACAGAATTTCATGGAAAAGGAGGTATGCTGTACCAATATTTAAACATTTCTGAAAATTAGAAATAATGCAGCAATTCATTAGTAAAGGCTACACTAGAATACAATGCAACCATTAAGAGGAACGAAAAAGGAGATGTATACTGGCAGGAAAAGACTTCCAGACTTCCAGCTCAATGAAAAGTGTGTTGGAGAAGAGGATGTGGTACATTGTTTACACCTTTTATCATTTTATGCACATGAATACATGTATGGGTATTCATTAAAACATAATACATACCAAATTGTAAACATGGTGGAGGATCAAAGGTGAAGAGGTCAGAGATATTCTACTTCATATTTCTACTTTGCAAGCACAAGTATGTATTATTTTGATGATAAAAAAATTTTTTTAACAAGCTGTGCTTCTCTCCTCCACAATGTCCAGCTTCCATTCCCAGCCTCTAAAAATGTCCTTTTCAAGGACTTGGTCTTTCAGCATCTAAGACAATTTCTAATACCCAAAGCCATAAACTTTTACTACTGAGAAGTTTAACTTGGCTGAAGAAACAATGAAAAGAAAGGGAAAGGTCATCCCTTTAGAAGTTTCATTTTATGCAAGTATGGAATGATCAGCACCCTTTCTAGAATGACCCTCCTCTCCCATCCTTCCAGATCTCCTGTCATTCATCCTGCCATGTCTCCTTTCCCTCCTAATCTCTCATAAAAAGGGGGTAATGTGGGATGTTTAGCTCATTTCAATCCCTTTTCTATTTTTACTTCAAGTCTAAGATCCAATCTCACTTCTTTATCCCAAATAAATTCCATCCTAACTCCCTCACTCCCAGTCTATTTCATGCAAGTCTCATCCCAGTATTTCCAATTCTCTCCAAGTTAAGGTTGACAATTATAGCCTTTGAGATATTTAGAATTTAAGGAACATTTACAAGTAAGCCTAGGCTGGGTAGCAACTCCAAGAGCTAGCAGAGCAGGAGCACCAGATCTGAACAGCTCTGAAACTACATTTGTATAGTATTGGATATGGGCCCTTTTGGGGAGAAGTTCATTAGTAGCTTTCACCAGATTTTCAAGGAGGTGCACCAAACATTAACCACCAAAGTAGAGGAACTGAGATGACTGAATTGCCCACTGAGTATCTAGGCAAAACATCCGCTCCTCAGTTTCCAAGCTGGCTGCTTGACTGGGTGACTCAGTCAATCATGCATTCAAGCAGAATGGAGAGAAAGGGAATCATGGCCTTTTAGGGTTCCATTAGGAACCTGTCTCTCTTTTAAAGCTGGCATATAAAGCCCAAACAACTCAGGCTTGAACATGACCTCTATGTCTCACTGAATGGGCCAACCCATATTTCTCTAACTATACAAGAAGGTGCCTAGGTCTAGTAGAAAGGAGCTAATGCACATTTGAGTTTTAGTCTTTACAATGGCTTCCATTCTGTCATGTGATAGCTGTGTGATATTAGGCAACTCATTTCACTTCTCTGGTTTTCATTTTCCTTCTCCAGACGGAAGACATGTAGCAGATGAACCCTGAAAGGAACTTGCAGCTCTACTATTTTATGCATCTCAGTCACTGGACAGGCATTTCCACTAGGTTCTCCAGAACAAAGAAGGCCTTCATTTCCACTCTCTAGTATTCCACAGTCATAAAGTCACACAGTTTTCTCTTCTGGTTAATCTAACTTCTTCCTACTGCACCTGAAACTTGTTGCTTTCATTCAGAGAATAGCTGGTCTTGTCCACGTACAGAGCAATGTAGAACCAGTAATTCAAATGCCTCCACATCCGTCACTACCCTAAAGCCAATTTGCAATGATTATTAGTCATTAATTGTCAAGAACTCCATTGTTCTCTCAAAGCAACTTGTATAGGAAAGAGGTTGAAAGAATTAATGAAGAGTCAAGGGAATCAGAAAGGGTCAATAGTCACACGAGTGCCTATTTTTCTTTCCCCCTTGTTTTGCTTTAAAGATAGTCATGTCTCCTTATTCACAAAATGGACCCTGGAAACTGTACTCAAAAAATTTCTCCTGCAAACAGGATTCCATCCAAGAGTTGAGTGTGGGGAACACTGGAGATGAATCCTGTAGTATGTAGCCTCCAAGATGGCCCTTTAAAACTGCTACTGGGAAAAAAATGAGTGAAGGGCAAATGTGATATTGCAACTAAAATTAATTCCCACCTCCAGGGTTCTCTGGTCAACCAGGTGTGTTCAGATTGATGGGATTTTTCTTGAGGCTGTACTGATGATATCTCTGGACCCAGAAATTAAAGGCACACTGAAATGTTCAGGATGTGTAAGGAAATAAGACCAGAGAAATGAGTCACCTAAGGTTGAATCAGGATTGGTCTTTTCAGTCAAAGCAGAGCAGAGTACCCAGGCTCTGCTGTCTGCTGCAGCAGAAAAACAGGATTTGGGTCTAAATTATCAGGATAATTGCCTTAATTCTTCACTTCCCTTTCATAATAACCTTGAGTTTATATAGAACCTTTCTTCTAAGGAACTCAAAATACTCGCAGAGATATTATCTTAGTTGTCATCACACCATCAGAGTAAGTGAGAGCAGTGATTATTATCAGCTTCATTTCACACAAGGGGGAAAAGGAAGCTTAAAGGGGTAAAGCAATTCATCCAAGTTTACCAGCCAGATACAACAGCCTTTGAACTCATAGAGAAATGCTCTTGCCCTCTCTATACCAGTCTAGCCAAATACTTGTCAGAACACCAGGTTCTATGGGCAAATACATCTGGGATATGTTGCATAGGCTATTCTTCTGGAGAATCACAATATATGTTAGCTTAGTAAAGGCTTTCAGAAACTCTGCATAAACAAATCCGCTTTTGTTTAAGAAGAATTTCCCAAATTAAACTAGATAACAAAATTCTGTGTGCGTGTGTGTGTGTTTAGCACCTACTAACTTCCTGTAGAACCAATCTTCTCTGGAATCCACATTGAGAAGCACTGGTTTAGCTACCAGACTGATCTGAGTGTCAGCACAGCAAACAGGTCAATTTCATTCCAGCCTAGGCTGTGGAGATATTTTTTGGGGCTGTTTTTCATCCCTTCTCATACTGACAGTCAGTGTCAGTGAACAAAGGATGTGGATGTGGCCAAAGGACCCAGGCCAACATTCCTCTGCAGCAAAACATTGGCCAGACTAGGGAAGAAGTGGATTCAAGCTCACCCACTTCGCCAGCATTCCCTTCAAAGAGAACTCAGGGTTATCATTAGTCTCCATGTAAGTGGGGAGAGGCTCAGGATGCTGTTGATCCAAGTCCCTAGAGCCAGCACTCTTAACCAGCATCATTTTGTGCCCACCAGGCACTTCCAGTAGAAATCTTCAGCCTTCTAGGTTCATTTGCAAGTAACTTATCAATCCATGAAATCAGCACCAACGCACCAAAACGAGAGACACAGAGTGTGCCCTTATTTTTGCTTAACTGCATTAGTGTTAGAGTTACCAGCATATCTCCACTTCGGAATTAGCATACAGCACAGAAATTCTGTGCTATTATTAACTACCAGTGACACTACTAAAAGTACCTAAAATGTAAAAGTCCTTGAAGAACTTGTCCTGCTTAATTTGCATTTTATATACAATCCAAATGATCAACAGACAGTGGACTGAATATTAATTACTACCATTTCCATGTTTTCTTCTAGTATTTCAACACCCATACTATGACAGAAAGTGTCTGCAAAGAAAGTGGTAACTTTTTGTGGAAAAATGTAAATGTAATGCAACTATCGCTCTTCATTGGCGCTGTGAAAAATTCTGAGTAAATGGATTTTTGGTTAAAAAAATCACTGTAAAGGTCAGAGGGGCACTGTTATTTAAGATGTTCTGATTATAAATCCTTTTGCAAAGCAACAAATTCTCCAGTGTGAACACTTTCCATCTAGTTCATTTGCCTTTTAAATTCACTCTTACACAGATCAGATTTGCTTAAGGCAAAACACACTAGCATTAATAAATGAACTAGATACTTCGAGATGGGGATGCATTTGGATCCTTATCAATCAACAACACTGGCTCCTTTTGGGTTCACCGGGAATCAACATCCAAATCCAGGGAGAATCATGCGGAGTGTGTGGAGAATATGGGAGTAACACTTTAAGGACAACCTGAAGTCTTACTTAAATCTGACCTCCCTGCCTTTATACATGTTGCTCCTTCAATGTAGCCACCTGGTGAATTCATTCAAGGCTTATTCACATGTCACTTCCCCTGTGAAGCCTTTCATGATCAAGCCCCCCATCCCCAGTTAGGCACCACTTTTCCACACTCTTACTGTCCATCCCCTGTGATACTCTACTGTAATTATCTGTTTACACACTCTATCTTGCCTACCAGACTGTGCACTCCCTGAGAGCTGAGATCATGTTTTATTCATTCCTATACTTCCAATGCCTAACATTACTGCTGGCACATAGCAGGCGTTTAATAAATGTCGGTTGTTTGACTGAATGATCACTATCCTTAACTGCACAGTTTTGGACCCTGAAAAAATGCTGTATTAAAACTACAAAGAAAAATGTTGAAGAGAAAGTTTATCAGGTTAGTTCGTTTTTATTGATCTCTTTTTCCTTTGATTAAGAAAAATGACCACATTAATTCACACCTTATGGTTGAAGGAAAAAAACAAGGCAAACCTTCCAATCAAATTCATGACTAATACATAGGTACATCTAATGTGCTCCTCTTCCTCTAAAAATTCAAGCTTACATCTTAGCCTAAAAGGAACATGACTGCAGTAAAGTCAGGAGGTTCCACTAATCAAAGTGGGGCAAGAGAGGAACTGCAGGGATGATTGTAAGAACTGTGGGTCCTCATTGGCTGAGAGTGGGAAACCTGCTAAGAAAGTTGGGCATCTTTGGGGAAACAAACAAACAAACAAAAAAAACAAAACAAAAAGAACAAAAGCGATGGTCAGTAGGACTTGGTAGACCCATCTAAAATGCACTAAGCAACAGCCCCTTCTGGAGGTATTTCCATCACTTTGAAACCATCATTATACTTCCAATGTGGGCAGAACAGGTTGGACCTGATCCGCTTGCTTGTTACTGCAGTCTAGTTTGGCATAGGATGATACCCAAGGACATGTAATGCCAGGAGTAGCCCAGCCCCATGGCACACACATGCGCACGCACACACACACGCGCGCACACACAGACACCTCACTCCAACTCACACTCACTGAATCCCACACAAAACGCTCACCATCTCCCCGGCACACATCGCAGCATTCCTGTGTACCTAGTCACACACAAGGAGCGCCCCTCACATTCTCTCACTTCCCTAACCGGTCCCCGCCCCACGCCCCACACCCCACACCGCCGGGGGACTGCAGCCTAGCCTGGAACTCGGAGCTGGAGAGGACTGGTTTTTTGTTGTATCTAACAAAGCCACACGCACCCAGGTACCCCGCTGGAGCCACTACATCCATCTATCCCCGCCCCCAGCCATGAGCTCCCAGAACAAGAGAAAGCCCAGCTCTGGGAAGTGGATGTGGGGAGTGGGGGCGCAAGGATAGCGAGCTTGCGTGGTGGGCGGGGGCAGGAGTCCAGGCAGCTCCGAGGCTCCCGCGCCATGAAGCTAGAAGGATGGCCAAGGGACCGAACTGCCAATCCACCCCACCGCCCCGCATCTATTCATAGAAAAAGCAAACCCTGGGAAATAACCGACTCTCCCCTCCGCCCTCTGCCATCCCAACGGCTCTCGGAGCCGCTCGGCGTTCCAGCCGCCCTCAACAAAGCGCCCCCGGGACAGACCTGTTCCAGCCTCTGCGGGGTCCGCGGTCCGAGCGCAGGGAGCCGCGGTTGAGGGTTATGCCCTTCGCTGCAGGGCAGGAGGCACCGGGGACAGAAGGAGGAGCAGGAACTGGGGGTGGGGTGGGAGGAAGGAGGGCGAGAGGGGATAGGAGACAAGGCAGCGGCGGCGGGAGGAGGCGGTGGAGGAGGAGGAGGCTGCTTCTGTGGCAGCGACTGAGGATGCTCTGGCGAGCGGCAGGGCCGGCGCTCGGGGCGTGGGCTCACGTGCGCCCCATGGCCCGGGGATGCGCGCGCGTCTGGGTGTGTGAGAGCATCTGGTGTATTTTGACTGATTCTTTCCAATTCTGACCTAGTCTGGAACTTGTGGTTCCTGAAGCCAGGCGGAAGTGAAACCCTTTTACTCTCCCAAGCCTGACTGCGCCTCTGGGAAATAAGGGGTGGGGGTGGGGGAGCGAGGGCGGGAGAAGGGGTTCAATACCAGGGTGCTAGGCCTGCCAGAATCGTCAGAACCCTTTCTCTAGTCTTCTTTCTGGACACCGGTAGGTTGGGTTTCTGTACGTATCTATGGAAAAGCCTAGAGCCAAGGAGAAGAGAAAAAGACCAAGGGCAATCCACACCATCACGTTACATTGAGTGAGGGCTCACATTGTGCTGGGCTCTGTCCGGTCTGCCCCGTAGGCAATTTCTCTTCTAACTTGGAATTGACTCTCATGAGATGACCCTCCCATAACTTTGTGCAGGGTCTACTTTCTGCCTTTTTTCCCGTCTTGCTTCCTATTACAATATATCTGTGCTCGCAACCAAAGTGTTACACAATATTTTACTTTTTAGTCTGCTTACCTAGCCCTCATCATCCAGGTCCCCGGCTTCTTGGGTATCAAGAGGTCACTTTATTTTCATGCTACTGCTCCCCTAGGAGTGGGGTACTCTCTGTTCACATGAGAACCAAGACTGATTTCCTAGCAGTCAGAGCACAGAAGATTATGACTGGTGTAGCTGGAGACCCAGTCTGAATATGTACCTCTGAAGGTAACATAAGGGAAACCAGTTGCTAGAGGCACCACTTTTCCCAGTGATTCAATCCTTGCTGGTCCCTTATTTGGACCCCTGCTGTAAGTCTCCTTTCCACTGTTTTCTTTTTTTTTTAAGTTGATTCTACTGAAGGAATATTGTATATTAACGCCGTTTGAGGTAAACATGATAATAAATTTACACCTGTGTATAGTAGACTAGGTTTACCACTATTTTCTTTTTTCTCATTCACTTTACAATCAATTTCCTTTCCCCTCTTTCCCCCCATCTTTTCCTGCACCCTTTGATTTGCCTTTCTTTTCCCCACTAAAAGTCTATTGTTATTTGGACTAGTTTTCTCTCTCTTTTTTGAAGTCTATTATTATTTAATTTAGATCATTCATATGCATTATATCCCTATATACCGCATATTAGTGATATCATGCTATGTATTTCTCCTTCTGGCTTATCTCTCTAGGCATAATTCTCTTCAAATGCATCCATGTTGCTACAAATGACAGTATTTCTCCCTTTTGATGGCCATATAGTATTCCATAGTGTCTATATACCACATCTTCTTTATTCGCTCATCTGGTCTGGGAGAATGGAACACCCACATGCAAAAGGTTGAAACTAGATCACTACCTAATACCATACACAAAAATTAACTCAAAATGGATTAGACTTAGATGTAAAACCAGAAACCATCAAATATAAAGAAGAAACATAGGCAAAACACTACTGGACATTGATCTAAGAGATGTCTTTGGGAACTCAACTCCAATAGTAAGACAAATAAAATCCAAAATAAACAAATGGGATTGCATCAAACTAAAAACCTTCTATGTAACAAAAGAAACTTGTATCAAAACAAAAAAACATTCAACCTAATGAGAGAAGATATTTCCCCATCACACCTCTGACAAGGGCTTAAAATCCAAAATAGACAAAGAACCTGTAAAATTAGACAACAAAAAGCAAACAATCCAATTAAAAATGAGTGAATGACCTTTACAGGCACCTCTCTACCACTGAGCTTTTGAGCATTCCATATCATACTGCCTAATGATCTATGCTTATAGAGAACTTTGGAGTTTGCAAAGTACTTCTGAATAATGGAATCCCTATCATATTATTTTTATGTATTGGCAAGAAAAATATCATTGTTTGCATTTTACAGATGAGAAAATAGATTCAACAAGATTATGTGTACTTGCCTAACATTACAGACTAATAAGTGGCAGATCCAGAATGGAGTCCCAGGTTTTCCAATTTCCAGGTCAGAGTTCCTTTTTAAAATTACATCTTGGGAAACATGTTCAGATTCATCTATTGATCTCTGTATTAGTAGTGCATGTTTCAGTGCCTTCACTATGTGAATTTGCTAACCAAAGTGAGATTTTTTTTTAAAGTATTTTCAGTTAGACTGATACACTCAGGTGCAACTCACAAGCTAGTGGGCAAAAAAGAGTTAAAGACATTTAGGTATTAGTCCCCAATCAGCAGACATAATCCTTTGATTATGCTACAAGTTACTGTAAAAATGATTTGATATGAAGTTAAGAAAGGACAATAATGAGGGTCTATTTGAATTTCCTGGGGTGATAATCTTATGAATGTTTCTCCCACAAAGCAAGATCTGCATCCTCTGAATCATGAGAGTGAATTATTATTTTCCACCTAGGGAGTAAACCTGTCTCTCATATAGCAGCCTGGGCAGTCCCAAAAAGCATGTGGATGGATATCAAGCAAGAGTGCAGAGCACAGGCTAGTGCAGTGGACAAAAGGTCTGCTCTGGAGCTAGACAGCCCTATCTGGAAAATCTTGGAGAATGACTCAATATTAAAAATTCATCTTTAAATTAGGTGTTGTTGTTTGAGACCTAAATGAAGTGATACCAGTGCCTGAGATATAGTGAGGTTCAATAAATAACAAGTATTACTAGATAAAAGAAGCACAACTGCATTAATGGATATTTCTCCATTACATGCCAAATCTTTTATTACTAGTAGTACCTAAACACTGAAGGACTAAGAAGAAATTACTGTTCTCCAGGATAGGAGTGCTGGTGATAGGTGTGATAAACATACTGATGAGGGATTCTCTGCAAATACTGAGGACCAGCATGGAACTAAGACAAGAACAGGATCATAAAAGAATGGTGAAAAGCATATATTTAGGATTAAGCAGGGGATTGTCACTTAGAACCTTGCTACTCATGGTTTTTGTTCCTGATTGGAAATATATACCTATTAACATGCTTTTAACAACGCCCCTGGTTTACTTAAAGGGGTGCTTGTGCTCTTCTAAATAAATTCTCATTTATCAAAAGACCTAATAAAGAATTTTATTTAGATCTGTCAGAAATACCTGAATCTGACATTCAGCCAGGGACTCCCTGTTCTGATTTGGTAACAAGTAGAATCTATTATTCGAGCCGTGCCAAGCAGAGAGGTTGAGTCATAACAATGTTCAGAGCCAAGTTGCAGAAAAAAATGTGAAGGAGGTAAAATCTGTCTCTGACACTCTTTCAGTCTATCCATTCTGCACCCTTTCCTTCCAACTTTAATGTCTGGACATCAAATCCCTAACTTTCCCAACCAAGAAAAGTGACCATATGTATTCATTCACATAAAATGCCTTTACATGCCCCTCTAATCAAAATGAAGGTGAGCAGGAGGAGACAACCTTAAATCCAATTAAATGGATCACTAATGCTAGAAGTTCAGGTATTCTAGGTGGCAAAATTATCTTGAGTGTTCTCCAGAAATTTAGACAGTTAACTCTTCATAAATAAAATCAGACTTTAAAAAATTGAATTAAAAAAAACCTTATTTAATTTTGCTTTCCTTGGTTTTATCACCATATTTGCTGACTAAACTACTGACTGCCACTTATGATTGTAAAATCCCCACATGATTATTTGCTAGTTTCTCTACTTCTGTATATGTTTGAAATTTTCTAAAACACAAGTGTGAAAAAAGAGAAGACAAGATCCCTGTTCTCGAAGAACAAGAAGGGATTGAGCATTTAATTGGTCATAGATTTGAATTACTGCTATATAAAGTATCACTTTTTGGTGGGCTAAGTGGCACACAATTTTTTTTTAATTAAGTATTTGGAAAAAAATGTTTCCCCTGACAATTCTGCCTGAATTTTTTAACTGTAAAAATAATCAGGAGGCCTGATTTTATGTGAGTTCTTTCTACGGAGAACTCTTTTTCTTCAGGACTCAATTTCTTGATCTACAAAATGGTGTAATAATTTTTAACATAGATTTCCGTGCAAAATTGGAAAAGTTTGAACGCTTATAAGAAGAGTACTACATAATCCATGGTTTTGAGATATTAGTGCTAAAAATACTACATGGTAAGTGTGGGTAATGTGTATAGCCTCTTTGAAAGTTAAATTATAAAGGAAATGGAAAATGATTGATCATAGACTTTTTTAAGCAGGCATGTAAAAGTAGCAAAAGTAATCAATAAAAGTATAGCATGACATATATAACTTCCAAATAGGTAGAGAGAAAAATGGAATAAAACAGAAAAAAATCATAATTCAAAAGACGTTAAGAAAGGAGGAGGGGGGAACTGAAGCAGCAAAATTGACCAATAGAAAGCACGTAATAAGAGGGTAGGAATATATTCAAATAGATCAGGAATCACTGTAAATATAAATATACTAAATTTCTCAATTAAAATTTCAAGGAAATGTCAAGTGAATAAACTAGGAAATCTGGGTATATAATGTTTGTAAGAGAAATACCATAATTTATATTTAAATATAAGCGTACAGAAAGTCTAAATATCAAAGGATAGATAGAATCTTGCCAATATAAAGCTTACATAGCTATTTTAATTTCTGGTTTTTAAATGCAAAACAAAAGTATAAGTAGAAGTGAAAAGAGTCACTGCATGATGGAAAAAGTAAATTCAAACAGAATGATATAATATTTTTTGGCGTGATCACCTATTAACATGGCCAAAGTTCTTGATCAAACACTCACTGAGAGAGCTACTAGAAGTTTGTAAACCCACTGTCATAGTGGGTTAACACATCTTTCTCAATACTAGATCAAGCAGAAAGAAAAAGTAAAGATAAAAATATTTGAACAGCATGATTAACAAACGAGATATTATAGATATATGTAGAAAGTTTGACAAATGATTAAACAATATAGACTATATCATACTTTCAAGTGTATTTGAAGCATATACAAAATTGACTATAGTAGCTTCAAAAACTTTGATATTGCATCAAATCACCTCTGATTATAATACTATTAGGTTATAAATGAATCATAAAATATGATTAGAAACAACTCATTTGGAAAGCTAAAATGCAATATAAGCAAATTAGAGGTAAAATAAACATTATAATGATATATTTGTTACTGAATACTTAGATGTGAAAGATAATAAAAATACTACATATCTAATTTTGGGGGAAGAGCTAAAGTGATATTTAGAAGGAAATGAGTAGACTTAAAAGCTTTCACTTGAAAAGAAGGCTCAGAATTAATCAGTTAAACATTTAAGAAATAAAAGGAAGAATAGCAAACTGATCCTTAAAAAAACAGGAGGAAGGAACTAAGTTTTTGAAAAAGAGCAAATGAAATGTAAAGCAAATATATAGTAGTATCAACAAAACCAAGAATTACTTCTCTGAAAAAGCTAATAAAATTGACAAATCTATGACCAGATTAATCAAGGGGGAAAGAAGAGAGTGTAAGTATACATTTGGAATAAGAAAGTGGGAAATAATTGCTGAAACTACAAAAAATTAGAAAAATAATAAGATAATATACAGAAGCTCATGTCAATACATTTGAAAGCTGCAGAAGCTGTCTAAGAAGAGACAATTTATTAAAAGTGACTTAAATAAAGAATTTTGAAAGTTCTCCAATCACTAAAGAAAATGAATTCGCATATGAAATTACTCCCACTAAGAAAACAGCAGACCCACAGTGCTTGACAGATTATTTTTATTCAACCATTCAAGGAAAATGACATTCCAATATTATTTAAACTCTTTTAGAATAAAAGAAATTAGTAACATTCCTCCAACTTATTTTGATAACAAAACCTGACCACAACTATATATAAGAAAGGCAAGTTACAAGTCAGTTTCACTCATGGTTATAGGTGTAAACATTATGAACAAAATATTAGCAAAATAAATTCAGCAATGTATAAAAAGATAATGAATAACTTACCATGTTGAATTTGTCCCAGGAATGCAAGGTTGGTTTGAGAATTAATTAATGTAATTTATATGAACAAATTAAAGAAGAAAAAAGACCTATGATTAATTTCCTAATACAGAAACAAACTAAATAATATTTAATATTCATTCATAATTTTTAAAAATAAGTCTCTTAACTATTAGGTAGAAGGGATCTTCCTATATCTGATAAAGGTCATTTGTACAGCAGACATCATTCTAGGGAAATGCTCAAAGTATTTCCTTTAAGGTCAGAAACAATGCCTCCTCAGACAATTCCTTTTCAGTATTTTACTGGAGTTTCCAGGCTGTGCCGTGAGACAAGAAAAAAAGAAAGTTAGGGGAGGCATGCCCTGGTGGAGTAGTGGTTTGGTCAACTGCCTCCAGCTAAAGTGCAGTTCACATACATCTCAAACACCTGGGTTCAGGCCCCAGATGGAGGAGAACAACCAAGATGTACAACTAAATGAAAATAAAGTGCTTCTTCCTCCTCTCCTCCTACCTGTTGGCCTACCTCATTGTTACCTGCAACTTTCCTTTAAAAAAGGAAGGAAGGAAAGAAGGAAGGAAGGAAGGAGAAAGAAAGATTGAGGGGGTTGGGATGAAATGGTACTGATTTGAAGTTTGTGCATTATATGTTTATCTCAATAAATCATCAACAAAACAGTTTAAAAATTTTTGCTGTTGTGATCATGACTTATCCTAGCCCACCTGGTCTTAAATAATTTAAATTGGTACCTCCGGTATTGAGGTAGAAACGATTTTAAGAACACAGCTCCAGGTATTTTTACCAGTTGTGCTTCCTATTCTGGGAAAATTGTCACGTTTGCGGTTAACTACTCAGTGTAGGAACAGGAACTACTGATAATCAGGGCTATCTTGAGGCATTAGGGTGGGGGTTTCTCTGTCCCTGTAATGGCATAGCACAACCTGTACATCATGATGCCATCAGTCTTGCCAGATGACATGGTCCTGTTCTAGAAAGGGTAGAATTTTCACATCCACCATGTCTCATTGAGTAGATACTCATCTAAGTCTGGCTAGAGCTAAGTCCCCATCCTAAGAGCTCTTCTTCAGTGAACTGAAGCAAGTGAAACTAACAACAGGTAGATACCTCAATGCAGAACCACTAGCGAGAGGCAGAATACTCCAAGGGAAGGAGCATAGAGGATTCAGCTATTTCTTGGTAATATGTCCTAGTAGGATCATTGACTTTCCCATAATGGCTTATTCAAAACCTTGAATACAGTGGCTATGGTGGCCCCATACCTGTCACCAGCATACCAAGTGCACCAACACTTGGAGTATTTGCATTCTGATCAAGGATTGATCTGGAAAACCCAACAGACTAGTATACCCATTACCAAACTTCAAACACAGTTAACAGCATCACTATGAGATTCAGCATAAACCAACTGTCTTTTATGATCATAATGTTATCTTGGTTATATTGTATATCTTGGTGCATAATGATTACGGAAATGGGTTTTGAAGGAGCCAGAGAGCAGTTGTGTGAATCTCCTTTATTAGCTCTGATATTGGATGATCCATGTAACTTTCCTAAGCCTTGTTTCCTCATCTGGAAAATGCAGATAATAATGGTTCCTACCTCATAGTGTTGCATACAATATGGCCTACCTAAATTTTTATTACATGCTTAATTTTTACATGAGTAATATAGGAATATATCTCATTGCACAAAAAATAGTAAAATTCAAAATTGCATTGAACATACACATTTGTACACAAATATTCATAGCAACATTATTCATGACAGCTAAAAAATGAAAATAACTCAAATGCCCATCAACTGATGAGTGGATAAAGTGTGGTATATTCATATATTAGAATATTGTTTGACAGTAGAAACATTGATTCATAGATGAACCTTGAAGCATTATGCTAAATGAAAGAAGCTAATAATAAATGACCACATTCTGTACGATTCCATTTATGTGAAATAACCCAAATAGTCAAATCCATTGAGACAGAATGTAAATTGCTGGTTGCCTCTGGTTGGGTGTGGGAATGGGATTGGGAGGAAATGGGGAGTGTCTGCTAAGGGATAAAGAGTTTCTTTAGGCGATGAAATGTGGTGATGTGTCCACAAGACTGTAAATATACTAAAAACACTGAAATGCACATTTAAATGTATGAATTGTATTTTATGTGAACTATATTTCAAAAAGGGTGTTTAAAAAATATAGAGAATATAAATTAAACCTCTCCTTTACAGTTAGCTGTGCCCACCTTCCTCTTCTTTTGTACGAATGATCTACTCCAGATCATTTAAATAAGTTTTCATGCATATGTAATCATATACAAATGTATGGCTGTACTTTGTTATAGGATAGCATTGCGTATTTTTTCATCTACTGATGGAACTAAGACTTCTTTTCATGTCAGGGCACCTTATTCATTTTAACTGCTGTACTACAGCTCAGTGTAATGTGGCTTATGAATGAATCAGTTTATTCAATGTTCTTCTATTGCTGGGCACTTAGATTGTGTGCAGTTCTTTGCTGTTATATACAATGCTTCAGTGACATCTGTGTGCTGTATACAGATATGTGTATATTGAAAGAAATTTTAGGGTTAATACAATACTTACAAAGGACTTGCTGATTGAAGAGTTAAGTGCATTTAAAATATTTTTGATTCGGACAAATTGGCCTCCAAATGGACTATATTGAACTATGTACCAATAAGCAGCTATTTTAAGTTTAAATTTCAACTTGCTTAGTGTCCATTTTGAATTGATTTTTCTTATTGTTGAGATGTGATAATTCTGTATCCTAGACACAAGTCATTTCTCAGATATACGAGCTGCAGAGAGTTTCTCTCAATCCTTCTCTTTAGAATGTTTTTTGAAAAGTTGAAATCTTAAATTTTGATGATTAATTTATCAATTTGTTTTACTAGCGATCTTGTCTTTGGTATTTGTTTTATGCAAAAACCCTTTGCTTAAACAAAGGTGACAAATATTTTTTCCTACAGATTTGGTTTTCATGTAGGATTGTGATGGCCTTTTAACTTTTGTACGTAGTTTGAAGGTCATGTTTTGCACATGAGTAAATTTATTCAGCACAATTTATTGAAAAGACCACCCTTTGTCCAATATTTTGCCATTGCATCTTTGTTTTAAAAAATCAGCTATTGCATATGTTTAAGTTTATCTGGACTCTATTCTGTTCCACTGATCTATTTATCTTTCTCCAGTATTACACTGTTTTGAATATCGTAGTTTAAATAATTAGTCTTAAAATCAATTAAGATTAGCTCTCTAACTTTTTTCTTTTTCCATTGTTTTTGCAATTCTAGGTCCTTTAGACATCTATATAAATTTTTAATAAGTTTGTCAATTTATACAAAACAATGAATGCTTGTATTTTGAATGGAATCTCATTTAATCTATAAATGAATTTAGGATGATTTAAAATCTTAACAGTATTGAGACCAGGACAATAAAGAAAATTATTTATATTTAGCTTTAAACTATCTCCACAATAATTTGTAGTTTTCAGAGTGTAGATATTTCATATCTTTTATCAGATTTATCTCTAAGAATTTCATATATTTTGTGCTACTCTAATTGGAAATAGATAAATACTTGACTGATATAATTGATTATCTATTTGACAATCAATGCTGCTTAACTCAACTACTTCTAATAGTTTTTATATATTTTACCAAGTTTTCTTAATAAATAATCATGTCAACTGCAAATAAAAACTGTTTTATTTATCTTCTTTTCCAATCTGGATGCTTTTCCTATCTTTTTCTTGCCTAATTGCACTATGCAGAAGCACCATTGTAATGTTGAATATAAGTGGTGAAAGCACACATCCTTGTCTTGTTCTTTATCTAATGGGAAAAAACATTCAATTTTGAGCAGTATATATGATGTTCTTTATCAGGTGAGTAAATTCACTTCTATTCCTTCTTTGGAACACATACTTTTTCTTTAACTATTAGATGACTATATTATTTTTTATCTTTTAGCTTGCTAATGTGATTAACTACATTTATTTTTGAATGTCCACCTAACCCTGCAAGACTGGAATAAGTTCCATTTGGCAATGATGTTTATACCACTAATGTAACTGATGGGTTTGAGTTGCAAACATTGTGTTCATATACTTTTCTGTTTGTATTCATTAGAATAGCAGTTTATAGGTTTTTTGTTTTGGTTTGTCTTTTTTGCCAAAATCTTCTTCTAATTTTGGTATCAGGGTAATGCTGACCTCATAGAATGAGATGGGAAAGTCTCCACTGTTCAATTTTCTTGAAGGAGATTTGTGGTAAATTTGGTATTATTTCCTCCTTAAATAGAACTGAAGGCACCCAGGCCTAACATATTTGTGGGAAGCATTTTAACTAAAAATTCAATGTCTTTAATAGACATATGATTATTGAAATTATTTGTTCATTTTGAGGGAGCTTTGAAAGTTTGTTTTTCAGGAAGTTTATCCATTTTATCAAAGTTATCAAATATATTAGTCCATTTTTTCATTATATTACTTGACCTTTTTAATGTCAGGAGAATCTATAGTGCTGTGCCTTTTCTCATTTTTTATAAGCACTTGTGTTCTTTTTTTTTTTTTTTGTTGAACAATCGGATTAGAGGTCTATCAATTTCCTTAATCTCAAAGAACTAACTTTTGGAATCATTTTTTTCATTTCTTTTATTATTGATTTATACTTTACCAACCTTCTTTATTTCTTTTCTTCTAATTATTTTGCTTTTCTTTTTTCCAGCTATTTTTTAAAGGAAAAGTATAGGCAGTATTGAAAGCAAGTAGGCAGGCAGGCAGGAAGAGAGAGGAGGAAGAAGCATTGTTTATTTTCTTTTCTTTTAGTTGTTCACATTGGTTGTTTTCACCCAGACCAGGGACTTGATCCCAGTGATATCTAGTCTGCAATCCTTTTGATGTGATTGACCTAATCACTACACCGTCAGGGTGCATCGTATTTTTTTCCATTTTTTTTTAAGATGGAAGCTGGGATAATTGATTTGAGATCTTTTTAGACTACTTTTAGTTACATACAAAAATTTTTATAATTTGTCTTTTAATTTTCACTCAGTTCATATTATTTTCTAAACTTTTTTGGTCTCTTTTTTTACTCATGGTTTATGTAGAACTGTGCAATTCAGTTTTGAAATATATGCAAAAATTCTCACATATTTTTGTTAGTAATTTCTAAAATTTAGTCCCATTGTGGTCAAAGAATATACATTGCAACAGTAGAGTCCTTTAAAATTTATTAAGATTGATTTTACTTTTAAGAATATGAGCTTTGAGCATTTAAGTTGACTACATGTCTTGACTCTTGTGAATTGTGCTGGTAGGAATATAGGCGGGGCCAATATCTTTTATGATTAGTGTTTCTGTATTCTTTGGATTTATACCTAAAAGTGGCATTTCTGGATCAAATGTTGTTGGTTTGTTTATTTATGAGAAATCTCCACACTGTTTTCAGTAGAGGTTGCACTAATTTATATTCCCACCAACAGTGTAGGAGGGTTTCTTTGTCTCCACACATCCCCAACTTTTGCTTCAAGTCTTTTTGATATAAATTATTCTCACAGGTATGAGAGGATATCTCATTATGGTTTTAGTTTACATTTCCTTGATGATAAGTGATGTAGAGCACCTTTTTCATATATCTGTAAACTATGTGTTTTTTTCTGGATAAGTGATGAATAAATGGATAAAGAAGCTTTGGTATTTACACTCAAGGAATTGTACTTAACTATAAATAAAGGTGAAATGCACCCTTTGCAATAACCTGGATGGAATTTGAGGTGATTATGCTAAATAAAATAAGTCAGAAAGAAAAAGAAAAGGATGATTTCACACACGTGGAATATAAAGAAACAAAATTAATAAACTAACCAAAGTGCAAAATTCACAGGATATAAGTCTGTGGCTACCAAAAAGTAAGGGAGAGAGAGGCGGGAACCTGGGGTCGAAAGAGTCAAAATGATAGGCAGTAGAACTCTAGTAGTGGATATCGTGTGATATACACATTGAGGTGTGATCTGTTATTCTGAAAATCATATTAGCAAACAAGAGTCAATAATAAAAATGAAGTAAAAATTATGATTTAGATAAATGTTACAACTGCGCTTGAGAAGAATGTCATCTGCTGTAGTTATGTAGACTTCTATGTATGTCAATCAAATCAAATTTAGTGATAGTGTTATTTATACTTGCTGATTTTCTACTTGTTCTATTAATTTTCAAGAGGATATTTACCTCACCAATGATAATTATGAATTTGTCTATTTCTTCTTGTATTTCTATCACTTTTTGCTTCATGTATTTTTTTAGGTGTACCAACTTTTAAGGTTGCCATGTCCTCTTGAAGAATTGACCACTTAATCATCATGAAATGACATTCTGGATCTGATAATATTCTTTACTTTGAAATTCATTTTGTTTGATATTAATATAGCAATATCAGCTTTCCTATGGCTAATATTTGCCTGGTATGTTTTATTTCATCCTTTTACATCTGACCTACTTGTATCTTTACATTTGAAGTGTGTATGTTGAATGTAACATTTAATTATACTTTTGTATTTTCATCCAATCTAACAATTTCTGCCATTTGGAGAGATTATGCCATTTATTTCTAATGTGATTATCGATATAGTCGATATTAAGTGTATCCTCTGTTATTAAGTTTTTTATTTGTTTCATCTGTTCTTTGCTCCCCCTTTCCTCTTTCTATTCCCTTCTTTGAACTAATTTGCATTTTAATGATCGCATTTTATCTCTTTGTTGGCTTATTAACTTAACTTTTTATATTTTTGAAGTTGCTTCAGGGTTTATAAAAAACATTTTCAAATTGACTGCAATCTATCCTCAAGGAAATTTATACCGCTTGACATACAGTATAAGAACATAATAACAATATAAGTCCATTAATCTCCTCTTAGCCTTTGTTTTGTTATTGTCATGTATTTTAATTTTACAGATTTATAAACCCCACAATTCATTGTTAATATATTTATTTAAAGAATCATTTATACTTTAAATAAGTGTAAATAATATTTAAAAAAACATATGTTTACCCAGATGGTCATATTTTTCAGTACTCTTTATTCCTTTCTGTAGACAGATATTTCATCTAGTCTCATTTTTGTTCTGCTTGCAAAACATCTTTTAATATTTTGTGTAGTGTGGGAATGCTGGAGATAAAGTTTTTGAAGCTTAAAGTCTTAAATGTCTTTATATCATCATTTTTAAAGATTATTTTCTCTGGGTATTGAAGACTAGGTTCATAGTTCTTATCTTTCAGCAATTTAAATGTTTTGCTTCATTCTATTCTCACTTGCAAAGTTTCCAGTGAGAAATCTACTGTTACCCTTATATTTGTTATTCCGTACATGTTATCTTTTTAAAATAATCATCTTTATTTTATTTTTATTTAGTTGTACATGCTGGTTTTTCCACCACAACCAGAGACTCAAACCCTGGGATATGTGGCCTGCACTCCTTCAAAGGCAAGTGACCTAATCATTTCTTCATCAGGGCCCCCTGTGACTTAGCTTTTGCTCTCTGATTGTTTTTAAATTTTTCTTTTTATCATTGGTTTTGATTAAATACAATTAGATGTAGTTTGGTGTGGGGTACTTTTGCTTGTTTTTCATGTATCTTGTATATGGGATTCTCTGAGCTTCTTTAGTGTATGATTTTATCCTTTTCCTCAATATTGGACATTTTTCAACCATTGTTTTCTAAAATCATCATTTTTTCTATCCTATCCTTGCCCTCCTTCAGTGACTAATACTCATGCATTTGGCTCCTTAAAGTTGTATCACAGCTCACTGGTGTGTCTTTTGTTACATTATTTTTTTGTTTTTTTTCTGTTTAGTTTAGATAATCTTTATTGATGTAGTTTTTATTTTACTAATGTTTTCTCCTGCAATGTCTAATCTGCTGTAAATCCCATCTATCATATTGATAATTTTGCATACTATGACTCTCATCTCTAAAGTTACATTGGGGTCATTTAAAAAGATTTTCCGAATCTACATTTAACCCTTTGAATGTATGAACTATAGTTTAAAGCAACTCCTTTAATATCTTTGCTCACTCGTATTCTGTGTCAGTTCTAGGTTTGTTTTTAGTTAATTTATTATACTCATTAATGGTTGAATAATATTACATTATATGGATATACCACTTTTATTTAGCCAATGCAATATTAATTGAGTCTGTTCCTTTCAATATTTTACTAATGCAATGAATACTGCAATGGATGCCCTTATATTAATGCCTTTGTTCAAGTATATCAACAGGATCCATTTCTGAAATCTAATTGCTGGATTAGAGAGCATGCATACTTTAAAATTATTAGAAAGCTTAATTTGATACTAATTCTGGCTCTGTTACAGAGACTTAGTCTATCCATGCAAGTAATATCTGGAACAAATAAAATCCCAGGCTGTCACTGAACACTGCTTTGGGTGTTCATTCAGACACCACCTATTTGGCCTGACCATTCTGGCCTGCTTGATGATATTCTTTTTGTGTTTCCTGGTTCTCTGAATTTGACACTTGCCCTCAACTTCTACTGTTATCCTAATTAATTCCATTTCATGGTAGAGCTGTTTTCTTTGGATGTAAGTTTACTATTTATTCCTTCAAGATACATGGCCAAGGGGTGAGAGAAGAAGCATCTCCTGTTTCCCACATCCCTGTCTTATGGCACTGTCTCACTGGGCACCTCTCCTTTCCAGATATTACATTATAGAAAGAACATCAGAGAGCATTTAGAGGACAGTTTTCTTCTTAGGCATGGGTAGAGATCTGAATGCTAATGTATAAGTTATTGGACAAAGCTATGGTCACTGTATTGTCACATGCCCTAGCTTGACAGACATCTATGCTATCAGCTTTTAGCTTCAAGGGTGCTGCTACATATGAAGATATTCAGCCATCCTTCACAGAGGAATCAAAGAGAACTTCTTTTCTTATCTTCTGTATCATCTGATGCCTAGAGACATGGATTAGTAAGGTTTATGTCTCTTGCAAGTTCAGAAACTATCTGAATCTCTTAACTAATTAGAAAAAATATTTGGTACCCCAGCTTGTCAAGGGGGAGACAATGTACTCTCACTGAATTGAAGACAGAATAGACTTTAAACCCATAAATGGCTTGGTATATACCTAATCTTGGTCAAATGAACCCAGGTTCCCACTCAATTCATACTCACCATTATGTGTACAAATGACAACAATGGGTGTTTCTGATTGGGAGATACATGACTATTAAGATCATTTCTTAAATAAGTATATCAGATCATGTAGCTGGACATGGCTGTCCATAGTCAACAATCCAATCTCTCTTAATCTTTGACTTCTTTCTTGGAATATGAAAACCTAGCCATTGATACAAGATAGAAGTCTCAATGGGTCACATATAGCAAAGAATAGAAGTGGATAGGTTGGATTCACATGAAAGGGTTAACTGGATCAACAATTTATGGTGCTAATAATGCTCATTATCTTGAAGTGCTCCAAATGGCTGTGCTTGTGTGTATGTGATTGTCTCACATACTGATGTTCTCTTCAAGGACGTAACATTTTTCAGAATATTTCATGTCCTGATATTAAGCATTCTGTTAGTTTATGGCTCCTTATAACTAATTTTGCATGGGAGAATGTGATAAGAAGTGTGGAAGTCATAATTATTATAAAAATAAATATACCTAGCTGGATTAATATGTTTAGTTGTGGGGAAACTCAGGCATAGTAAAGAGGATGAACCAGTATGTTGTTAGTAATAAGTGAAACAGCAGAGGTACTTATCTAGTTATTACTTGGTTGATATTCTCAATCTGACCTCTACATTTACCTGCAGTAGGTAATTGGAAGATAGATACTAATGTGAAAGACCCTAAACAGGGCCCTTCAAAAACAGGATGATAATTAAAGCTAATAGTCAGAAACCATATAACTGGAAGATTCATTTGATAAATAAAACAATCATGTCTGGAATATATGGGGGTGCTGAGTATGCAGTGAACTATTTTTTCAGGACATCTGCTACTATGAGGATTTTGTAGAGTTATGCTATAATAGTTTATTGTGAGATGGTATCCCAGAGGAATTTTTAGAACTGAAGTGGATACAGAAGGTTTTTTGATATACAAATCTACTTCTTGACTTAGAAGCAACTTTCACAAGTGATGACTCACTAGTTATGCTGTGTCCAAGAAGGAACCACTAGTAAAAACCAAGGTCTTGATTTGAATGGACCAAAGTAGCCAGCAGGGTGGAGTCATGTTATAAGAGAAGTATTTGTGTGTGAGCTTCTCCAGCTGGGAAATATAATCACCCACTCTCATAGAGTAGGCAATTCCAATATTCTCTGCCTACTGGGGCTGTCACTGCATGGGCTTGGATCTCATCCAAGTGCCACCATGAGTAAGCATCCATCTGCAGCATGCTCTGGGTTGTGCCAGCTAGTGGGAGAGTGTAGTGGTATGGAGCTCTCAATCTGAGAGATCTGAATAATCCAAAACCAAGTTCTTTAAAATTACACAAAATTAATCTCTTCATCTCTCAAATGGGGATGATAATAGTACCAACATCAAAAGTTTGCCATGAGGATTTAAATAAAATAATTTGTATAAAGTATTCATCCACGTACTTGGAGAAGAGTAGTATTAGTTAGTTTTTTACTTGGAACTGGATAACCTAGAAGCTCTGTTGGAAAATCTACCAAAATGGAACAGTCTCCAACTTTTCCTTTTACTCTTTTTTTTCCTGAACTAATGTTGCATACCTCCTTTCTGATATATGGAGCTCTGGAGCACTGGATTTAAACTGGATAATGTTGTCACCGGAATTTCCGTTGGCTAGAAGGATAAAGCTGGACTGGACTGTAGTCTGCAGAGTGGGGAACAGAGGTGGGCAGTCCAAGAGTGGCATTCTGGGAAGAAATTAATATCAAAGCCAGGCAAATAGTTAATTTAGATGTCAGTCCAACTAAGCTGGGTAGAGCAGGAGATTCTATGATCCAAGCTGTAGAGTGGAAAATTACTTAAGAATCGGAGAGAGCTTGATTAAAACTCAGTCAACAGCCTTGAGAATTTTAATTAAACCTACTGAATTCTGGCTCAGCCACTTCCATATCTGGTGGACAAATTGCTAACTTTATTGTTTTACAGTATTCTCATCCTTGAAAATAGAGATAAAAAAGGATACATAAGTTATAGAGTGCTAGTGAGAATTAAATATGGTCATCTCTATAAAGTGCTTAGTAAGTACATTATGTGATATACGGTGAGTTATCGTTGTTAAACAGAGACTGGAGGAAGAGCCTGGAGAATTCCCTGAATTTTGGAACATGGACACAAGTTTTTTTAGGGGTGCTTTTGACCACAACAAGAAAGGCAGGAGCTAGAAAGAGCATTGACTCAGTTTGTAGAGATAGAATATCCTCCTAGATACCCTGGAAGCCTAATATATAAGAATGACAGATGTAAATAGTTTAAAATATAACTCACTGCATCCACATGGAGACCATGCATTGCTCAAAAGGATAGTCCTCTTCATCTTGAAATACTGAGATACTACTGGGTCTCTCAGTTGTTCTAGCCTATTGCTGAATATAAGTATCAACCATGAGTATTATATACTCTTGAAGTAACACCTCTGTGTTTTTAGATTAGCCTTAATGAATAATGATCCTTACACTTACACAAAGTTGGTAGCACAAAGCAAGGATATTTCCTTCCTAGAGAAGTAGGCACAGAATAGGATGGTAATGTATCCAGACTCCTCTTTAGTTAGGTAGGCATTCATAATTGTTTTTGATGATATTAGTTTGAATGATGTAGAGCTATGTAGGCTCAGAAGCCCAGGAAAAGGTCAGAGATGTAACTCCAGCTGTTAGAACACTAGAGTCATGATGAGATCCAAATAAAGTTTTTTTTCTAATTTGAAAAACTTAACCTGAAGGTCAGTGAGTGTGGTAAAATGGAGTGGAAGACCGAAGTGATATTTCACAAACTTCATATATCAACAGACTATCTAATTGTCCTGAAAGTCCCAATGTGGTGTAGATGTCGCTTTGTCAGGCATCATGCAGACAACCTGGGTGGCCAGGCCTTGGTACAAGAAAGTCATTTTGGAGCTTTCCAAGATCTTCCCAGTTGCGGTGCTGCCTTGAATAGCTCATAACTGCCTAGACTTGGGATTCTTGTGAGGTCATCTCATGGAAATAAATTAGGATTTCTTCCAGATAGATAACAAACCTTTTCTTTATAACGTTGTATATGATTAGGGGGTCAGCAAACATTGTCTCATGGGTAAATAGCAAGTCACTCTGTTTTTCTTTGGCCCATGGGCTAAGAATCATTTTTACAGAAAAATATTTACAATTGATTTAGTGGTAAATAATACTAACTTAGAAACTCAGTTAAGTGAAATGTTATTAAAATATCTTTTTGGCATTAGTAGACCTACATTATCAAAATTATACTCAATTATTATTTTATCTGAAATTTGTCAGCAAAATTGGGGAAATTAATTTCCTTTCTTATTATATGTATAACTATATACTATCCCTGCATTCGCTCTTGATTCCCAAAACCTAAAGTATTGACTATCTATCTGGCCCTTCAAGAAAAATTTGCTAACTTCTGTATAAAATGATAAATATAATAACTAATGCTAGTTAGTATTTATTGAGTGCTTATATATGCTCAAGTATCATTCTAAGAAATGTACATGAATTATCACATATAGCCTTCACAGTAATTCTATTTTGTCATTATTATGATTATGTTCTTCTGCAGTTATTAAAACCAAAGCACAGGAAAGTTATATAACTACTTATGATTGCAGCGCTTGGAAGTGATGGATCCATAATTTGTATCCAGAGGTTACCTCTAACATGCAGTCAGTCACTGAGCTATAGATATAATGGATCAGACATTGCTCAGGTTCAAAAGTTAAACAGCACATTCAGACTTGACAAGGCACCTGTAGAAAGTCTGCCTCTGCATTTTTCTGTCTCTGTCAAAGTTGTAGACCTCCCAAAGGTCAGCCACATGCTGTGAGAAGTCAGCAATCAGAGAAGTAAACATATTAGTGCTGCAGGAATGAAGCATTCTATTTTTCTTCCTTACAAAGGCACTAGATCTTTGGTGGGGGTAGGAGGATTCTCTAGACATTTAAAAAACATGGGTATTAGACTCTAAGGGATATGTCATTAGCAGAAGTGAGTACTGAGTACTAGATGACCTCCCAGTCATACATATGAGAAGGGAGCAGTGATTCTTCCTTTGTGCTCCCTAACCACCTATTGGCCAAGTGTTCAGGTGACAGATGGCTGGAGACCTGAGGGAATATAAACAACCCTGGCAGAAGAACAAGGAGGTAAAAGCAGAGAATATGGATTTTCAGAGTGTCAGGAGTCAGATTGGTTGGGGTGGTACATGTTTTTTCAGTTAGCAGAAGCTGAAGTCCAAGGGTAGTTTTCTGAGAAGCTAAATCAGTAGAGTCAAAATCTCTGGCCTAAGAAATTTGGGACTCTATAGACCCACTCTAGTTATTGGAGGTAATCTTGTGTAGATATGTACAGAATTTAGGGGAAGGACCCTGGAGTCCTTAGGTCTTCTCTATAATGAGTTTTAATATTGCTGAATCAGAGAGACACAACTTCGTCCTCCAAAGGCTACTCCAGCAGATCTTGGCAGCTTATTCAGTCTCCAAAATACAGCCTGCATAGCCTGCTTTTGGCTTCACCTGTGAAGCAGTAGTCTTTAGCATGCCTTTACATATACTTATGTTCCGATAAGGAGATATGTGCATGCCCTGTGTTACTGCTACAATGAACTCCAGCTGTGATGTACTTTCCTCTTAGGGACTCAACACAGTAACAATAATAGATAATACATAGCTAACACTTAGTATAACACTTAGTCTTCCCCATAACTGTTTTAAGCAATGCATGTATGTGTACGTATGTATGTGTATGTATGTGTATGTTTTATATATATATATATATGTATGTGCGTATGTGTGTGTATGTGTGTGCTCCAATACCATCTCACAAAACTGCCTCATTGTCTCACTGTCTGAAGGACTTGGAGCAGCCACCACTATTTTGTTCATACTGAGATCCCATATCTTCACAGGTTACCTTAAGTACAGAATTAGAACCAGGCACACTTGTATTTGAGTCCTGGCTTTGCTGCTTTATTAGTGAATTTGGGCAACTTACTTACTGTCTCTGAGCCTCAGTTTCTTCATCTATAAAATGGGAATAATGATAGCTCCTGCGTCATAGATTTGCAAGAATTACAGGAGTTAATATATCTAAGCCACTTGAGATGATTTTCCTATAAACTTTCAAGGCTCATTAGCTGTTGTCATTACAATGCATAAGATACTGTGCTGGTTATATATACAGCATATCTCTTTTTTAAAGAAAAAGTACACTCAGCAATAAAGTCAAGCAGAGGCAGGTAGGCAGGAAGAGAGAGGAGGAAGAAGTATTTCATTTATTTTATTTGACCGCTAATTTTGGTTATTCCTCAGCCCCGGGTCTTGAACTGAGGACCTTGGGATATATGTGGAGTGCACCCAGGGTGTACTAGACCACTAGGCCACCAGGGTATGCCACTGCATATCTATTTGGATATATTTCCTACTAGACTTGCAAGCAATGGTGCTGCAACAAATGTTTAACAATATTCTCTTCTGAGAAAGAAAAAAAAAAGCCCTGATTTACATTCGGTGATTTATGTGGAATAAATACTCTAGCCACCACTGATTTCAGGTTATCAAAATAATGTTTCTGAAAAGGCAGGGCACTGGTTTGAGGACTGTTTTAGTAGTCAGTGCCCGACATCTTGAGTAAACTGGAATGGTTTGTCACCTAGGCTGACTACTTATTCCTGTATTGGACCCAGTCCCTGGCACAGTGCTTGGCATAGAGTAACTGTTCAAGAAATAGAAATGAGTTGAATAATTACTTATCATTTTATAAGGCCTGGAGAAGCAGAATCAGACCTTCCTTCTCTGGCCTAGTACATAGATTTGGGGTTCAGACAATGACACTGTCACTGAATAACTGCTCTGAGCCTCAACCTTCCCAACTGTAAAATCAGGATGAAAGTTAATAGTAAGTTCTCACTTCACAATGTCAGTAGGTTCCTGTAAACTTCACCTTGAAGCAAAAGGATATCTAAAGGAAGTAGGTCCTTAAATAACAGTTGTTCAAGTCAGTTGGGATTTATTTTTTCTTACCAACATTATGCTAAAAGAATAGTATTGTGAGGTCTTGCTGCCCTCATCTCCTAGTAGGTGCTGAGAGGGTTAAATAAGGAGTGAGAATATGCCAAGGGCATTTTTTGATTCATAGCAATTGCTCAGTAGATGCTAATTCACAAACAGCTGTTTGCTTCTTTCCATTGGTGGTCTATTTTACTCTACTGCTTTGTTTGGATCCACTACATCTGAGTCTAAAAGGAAAAAACACGGTGGATTTAAGGGTTAGGGAGGGACAACAAACTAAAAGATCCACCTAGGGATTTGCTCCACAGTTCCAAACCCCACATGAAAGAAAAACACATAGTGTAATCTGAGGAACCTCCCAAATTGAAGGGCACCCATAACATAATCCCCCCCGCAAATTTCCCCCATCAGTGACCAAGTTGTTGGGGGGCGGGGGCAAAGATGTTAAAAGGGTCACACCTTAGAATGGAAAAAAACCTGTTTTTAAAATAGCGAACAAAGGTTAAGGATTTGTGGGAAGAATCCTTGTGATTTCAGAATGCAGGAGAGAGGAGAGAAATGGAGAAGGAAAATGAAAAGCAGTCAAAGATATATTTTTGAACTCTCAGATTTGTTGAAAACTAGCCCAGTTGACACAAATACAGATCTTTCATTTTGTTAGCAAGAGATACTTTTCTGAAGAGCAAATGAGAAAAAAAAATCCTCAACTCTCCAGATTTAACAGACTACTGAAATAAGATCCAACATGTGACTCATATCCAACCTAGGTGAACATCTGGAAATCAGCTTACTACCCTTTCTTTGCTAGAGTAAATGCCTACTGAGTGAGGAGACCCCAGCCTGGAAGGGGAATGATGTTTCTGCCAAGCCAAGTGATGACTATCACATCTCTCCTCATGCTGATGGAAGGCTGCAGTTGAATTATCCTCACCCCACCGCCTGCCATATGGCATGTGTTAACAGGAGTGAGAGAAAGTTCCCATTGAGAATGTGACACATACTGCTCTCCCTAGCCTCTGCCTGTCAGTTCCTAGGTTACCCGGGGAGGAAAATACACCAATCATTGTAAAAGTGCTAGTGCTTTATTTTGTAATGTTAGAAGAATCTTCAAGGAATTAATGACAGCTAACATTTATCAAGTGCTTACTATATGCTGGGCACTTTTATATTGCTTTATTTAATCATCTCAACAACTCTGAGAGATATTATACCCATTTTCCAGAAGAGAAAAATGAAGCTTACTGGAGGGAGGGCCATAAAGCTGCCTAAGATTGCACAGCTAGCTGGGAAACAGTGGATGTGGGATATCAGCGGTGATTAGTCTGAACCTAGCCACATCCTTAAGCAGTCCTCACCAGATACACCCCAGGAGCTAGTCTCTGTATGTGTTCCAGAAGCCTAGCACTACCTTTCGTATTTGATGCTAACAATGTACTTTCCTGAGTACACAAGGAGAGTTAACATTCTTTACTTCCTTTCTGGATGATTTTAAGAAGCTAAAGATGAGACTGGGAAAGTCCCAACAGCCACACATTTGGCTACAGGCTATCCAGAGCCACCACAAATAGAAGTGTGTTTCTTATATTCCACAAAGTCCCCCAACCACATTGGAACACGGAGCAAATTGGAACAGAAGCAAAGTCCTTGCTCTGCTTGTCAGCCTGGCAGAAGGGGGCTCATCTGCCACTTGCTCACCTAAGGGGAAGTCTTTTTGTCAATGTACAATGGTGTGGTATGGGTTAGCTGGAAAACAAAGCAACTGTTGACATGCTGATATTCACTCTGTCAAAATGAAGTCCTCCTGGTGGAAAGGTTACCATTGTGAAATCTTTAAATCAACATCTTAACTTCCCTCCAGATAGCAGCTTCCTGGTATTCCTTCATTTATCTTCCCTGAGCAATATCATCCTCTATCCGGAGACCAGGGCAAGGGGCATACATGGCCTCAATGGGCGAATTACAATAAAGCAGCCCAATTGGGAGACCTGACTCAGGGGTGAGATGCCCCTTCTTCAGGGCTGATGCAGCCCCAATCCAGGTAACATAGCTTGGGAAAAAAGGGGATACAGGATGGATTTCAGCACCGACTCATCCCAGCTCAGGTACATGTATGAAGGAGACAACCTAGAAGATTGTGTAACCTTCTATAGTGCTCCAGACTCCCCCAACCCAGATGAATTTCTCCCCATTTTGAGTTCCAAGAATACTTAATATGTTTAAAATTTTAAGAATGTGATTATTTTGATATCTGCCCTAGATCAGTCCCAAACTAAATAACAATGCTATTGAGAACAAGATTGATTAAGTATGTTTCTCTACCCAGTGTCAGTCTGGGAGTCTAGGAGCCAGATAATAAATAATGAGATACATGGAGTTGTTGTGAGGAGAGAAGTGGGGTGCAAACGTGGGAATAGTTTGCACCTCCAAATGTCACAAATGTGTACACATTCAGAAGCATCCTGTCTGTACCTTATCCACTCCACTCTGCCACACTCATTATGTAGCACTCTGCAGCTTGGGTTTCTTATATAACCTAGATCTCCCCTATTTCACAGGGAGGAAAAAATTGTCCTCATTTAAGGACAAATTCTCCCTGGGAACCCCAGAGGTTGTGATTTGGCCATCTCTTACAAAGTGTATTTGAGTGTCTTTTGTCATTCTCCTTGGAGCCCAGGGATGAGTGATTAGCATTTTGTTAATATCCGAAAGAGTCTCAGCTTTCCTGGGCCCATGTAATTCAACCACTTCTGCATGTGCTCACTGTAGCAGGAAACACAGACTGCTGTGTATAAACAGGAGAATACCACGGGGAATTGAATACTCCTGAGAATGACAAAGTCCCTATCTTGAAACTACATTCTCAGGCACTGAGGAAATCTATATTAATCAGCTGAAATGGAAGGCCATTTTATTTCAGAGTTAGACTGTAGTCAATAGTTGGTTTCAAACAATGAATTCTATTAAACACTGAATTAGGGACCCAAGTGCTAGGGGATTGTGGGGTACATTTTTCTGTAGGATGAAAAATGACCAAAGACTGTCCTTGGGTGTTTAAAACACTAGTGAAGAAAAGAAAGTGCTAAACTCTTGTACACCGAATCCATGTTGAGATTCTTCTTTCCTTGATATTGTCTTAAATTATAAAATATGTATAATATAAAATATACCACTTTGATAATTTTAAATTATGAAATCACTAGTGTTAAATAATTCACATTGTTATACAATCATTCTCTAGAATTCTTTTCACCTTATAAAACTGAAACTCTGTACCCATTAAACACAACTCCTCATTTTCCCTCCCACACCAGTTGCTAAAAACCAGCATTCTAATTTCTGTTCCTATAAATAAAACTTTTCTAGGTATCTCATGTAAGTGGAATCATATATTTTTTTGGGATTTTTGCATACAGAGACCATAGACCATTTTTCACATATATTTCTGGTTATAATATGGAAAATTGAGTCAGAAAAAGCCTTCCTTTAGCTTACCCCCTAACTTCAAACAGATAAAGCCAGCAAAAAGACTTTCTTCTTCTACCTTTAACTGTTAGGGATTCTTGGGAATCTTTCTTATGCTGGAGACCTCTGTTCTTACTCTCTATACTCTCTCATAACAATTTCATCTACCCCGTGGTGTGCATATTCTAAAGCCTGACAAATTCGTATTCTATAACCTAGGTCTCCCTCTTGTGCTCTGCACCAGTATATTCAAATGCTTACTTAATATCTACACTTAGGTATCTCCTAGGTACTTTAGACTCAACATATCCCAACTGAACTCATCACCTACATTTGCTTCCTTTTTTGTGTTCGTAGGTCAATAAATGGTTCAACCATCTACTTTAGGACCATCATTAACTCCTACTTCTTCATTACTCCTAGCATTCACTCAATCAGGAAGACCCATGCATACTGTCCTCTCAATTCCTGGCTTATCTATGGCGTAGAAGAATGATGACACAAAGGACAGTATAATTACCTCTTCTTAGGAAGTAGACAGAAAAGGCCTTGTAGAGCAGATGCTTCAGTCAAAGATTGAAGAATGAATAGGAATATGCCAAGCAAACAGGTGTCTGGATCATTCCAAGCAGATAAAGTAGTCTCTATAAAAAGATGCATAAAAACTGAGGTTACCAATAGGGAATGGGATGGTGGGGGGCGAGTGGGGGACAAGTGGTGGCAGAGCCCACCAGATAATGGTAAAGAACACTTGGTGCTATGGTAGAGGGCAGGGCAGGTTGACATATATTTGAGGAATGGGGAACCTACACATATGAATTTATTTTAATGTGTAAAAATAAAAATATTATTTTTTAAAAAGATACATAGACAAGCATCACTTGAGGATATTTCACAAATTGTACCTAGTAGAGCACAGGTACATGCCTGGGAGATTACTGGTCAGGCTCCAGAGAATAAGAGTGAGGGAGAAAAATCCCCTCACCCAAGTCTTTAAAGGAGCACATAGAGACAAAAAGGCAATCTTGCTTCCTGGTAAAAGTGCTGGGGGTAGGGAGGCAAGAACAGGACCAATTACTCAAAAGAGCTACAGAAGCAGCACATGTGTCTAAGGCAAGTATCTCTACCTGTGAGCTTCCTGCCCCCTGTGTTGGTGAGCTGTAGGTTCTACAGAACTCAGAATCTCCTTATAAACTGAGTCCATGGATTGGAGAACTTCCTATTAGCTTTACATAAGAAAGAGCTGCCCCTCATCCAAGTAGAAGCCAGTGGACAACACTGAAAAACAGCCCACAAAAGTGAGCATTTCAGAGACAGGAAAAGGTCTACAACCCATGGAAGGCAAGTGGATGAGACTGACCACACCAGGACTCAAAATCACCACTCAGGGAGAAATATAACATTAAAAAGAGAAAGAAAGCCACAGTGCTAAATATGATAAAAAGATAGCCCTGCTACAAACAAAGTCACCAGAAAAATTATGAATGTCCCAAAGAGAAGATGTCAAGACCTCTGCAGGAAAAAAAAAATTCCACTGCTATTGAATAAAACAACCTAGCAGAGAAAGAGTTCCAAAAATAGTTACTAAAAAGTTGAATGAGATGGAGGAATCACACACAATAAGCAATAGGCAATTAGAAGATATCAAAATACAAGTGACAGATTAAAGAGAAAATGTCACCAAAGACATTGAGGTCATAAAGTACTAGAAGAAATGCTAGAGACAAAAGACACAGTCAAGGAATTAAAGATAAATATGGAAAGCTCAGTAAACAGACTCCATCATGCAGAGGAAGAAATCTCAGAAATTGAAGACAGATCATAGAGACAACACTTGCTGAAAAGGAGAAAGAAATAAGACTGAGCAACAATGAAGAAACTCTACAAGAAGTATCAGATACTATGAGAAGACCAAACATAAGAATCATAGGTATTCCAGAAGGAGAAGAGAAAGAAAAAGGTACAGAAAACCTACTCAAAGAAGTAATGGCAGAGAACTTTCCACATGTGTCACCAAAAGCAACCATGGAGTTCGAAGCAGAAAGAACTCCAATATTTCTAAGTATAAAAACACCTACTCCTAAACATGTAATAGTAAAACTAGCAATGATTAATGACAAGAAAAACTACTCAAGGCTGCTAGAGAAAAGAGAAACATAGCCTACAAAAGTATGCCTATCAAGCTATCATCAGATTCTCAGCAGAAACACTATGAGACAGGAAAGAATGGAATATTATATTCAAAATACTGAAAGGCAAAAACTGTCAGAGAAGAATAATCTACCCTGCAAAACTATCATTCAAATTCGAGGGAGAAATAAAAGTATTCAATGATAAGCAAAAGTTAATGGACTTTTTCACCACTCAAATGAGTACTCAATAAATCCTGAAAAGGATCCTATAGCAGAATAAAAGAAAACAAAGACCCGCCAACCCCTGAGGATAGTAATAAATAGGAAAGCAAAGGCAGAAATAGAAGGCAGACCAACAGGAGAGAGGCAAAATAATCAATAAGGGAAATAAAAATATGAAATACAAATAAACATGTAAATGTGACATGGTGACAGTCCATAAAAGACTACCAAAGAGATATAAAGACAGTGATAATCCAGATGACAAGTACAAATACTAACTCCGAAGAGATACGTGGCAGTGAAGTAGATGAAATTGAAAGACGCAGCAGAGAAACTATAGAGAGAAAAAAGCAAATAAAAATAAATGGGAAATAAAGCAACAGATACAGAAAACAATGGCTCAAATGGCAGCAATAATGTCCTATATATCAGTTATCACCCTAAATGTGAATGGACTGAACGCATCAATCAAAAGACACAGAGACTGGATGGGTCAAAAAAACAGGATCTATCAATATTATGCCTACAAGATACTCATATCAGAACCAAAGATAAACACAGGTTGAAAGTCAAAGGCTATAGAAAAAATATATGAAAGCAAGAGTTGATGAAAGGAAAGCAGGAACTACAATACTAATTTCAGACAAGTTAAGCTTCCATGTGAAAAGATATCCTGAGGCAAGGAAGGACACTACATTATGGTCAACATGGTAATTCACTAAGAAGAATTAACTATTGTTAACACGTATGTACCCAATGCAGGACCATCTAAGTGTGTAAAACACATACTGACAGAATTAAAGGCAGATATTAACAGTAACACAATAATAAGAGACTTCAATATTTCACGAACATTAATAGATCATTCAGACAGAAAATCAACAGACATAAGGACTCTAAATGAAACAACAGAGTACATGAACCTAACTGACATATACAGGTTGTTCTACCCCAACCAAAAGGAATATACATTATTCACCAGTGTATATGGAATATTCTCAAGGATAGACTGCATCCTGGGACACAAAACAAATCTCAGCAAATTTAACAAGATTGTAATTATAGAAAGCCAAATTATAGATAGTTACTTCTCTGAACCACAGAGGGGTGAAACGAGAAATGAACCAGAAGAACAAAACCACAAGTACACAAAAATGTGGAAATTGAACGACATGATTCTGAATAAGTCATGGATTATTGATGAATATAAGGTTTACCTGGAAACAAATGAAAATGAAGAGACCTGCTATCAGAACATGTGGGATGTGGCAAAAGCAGTTCTGAGAGGAAAGTTTATGGCCATACAAGTGCACATCAAAAACCAGGAGAGAGCACAAATTAAATTCTTAACCTTACACCTGAGGGAACTAGAAAAGGAAGATAAAAATAAAAAATCAGCAGAAGGAAGGAACTAATAAAAATTAGAGCAGAAAAAATGAAATGGAAAACAAAAGAAACATCCAAAAGATCAATGAAACCAAGCGTTGGTTATCTGAAAAAATAAACAAAAATCGACAGACCCCCTACTAGACTCAAAAATAACAGAGAGAAAACCCTAGCAATGAGGGTTAGAAATGAAGGAAGTGAGATTACAACTCACAGCAGAGAAATACAAAGGATCATGAGAGATTATTATGAGAAATTACATGCCAGCAAATTGGGTAATCAAGAAGAAATGGAGATTCCTAGAAATCTATAACCTCCCAAACTGAACCAAGGAGACACAGCTGTATTGAACAGACCAATCATAAACACAGAAATTGAAGCAGTAACAAAAAAATCTCTCAAAAAACTAAGACCATAGGTCCAGATGGCTTCACCAGTGAATTCTACCAAACATTCAAAGAAGACATAATCCCATTCTCCTTAAAATCCTCCACAAAATTGAAGAGGAGGAAAACTCCCATATACATTTTTTGAAATCAATTTTACCCTGATCCCCAAACGAGACAAAGATAACATCACAAAAGAAAACTATAGAGTAATATCACTGATGAATATAGATGCAAAAATCCTCAGCAAACTCCTAGAAAACTGAATTCAACAGGATATTAAAAAAATAATACACCACGATCAAGTGGGATTCATTCCAAGAATATAAGGATGGTTCAACATATGCAAATCAGTTAATGCAATACACCATATAAACAAAGAGAAAAACAAAAATTGTATGATTGCATCAATAGACAAAGAAAAAGATTTTGACAAGATTCAACACTAATTCATGCGAAAAACCCTCACCAAAATAGGAACAGAAGGAACATACCTCAACACAATAAAAGCATTATCTAACAAACCCACAGACAATAATAAATGGCGAAAAACTAAAAGCCTTTCTCCTAAGATCTGGAATGAGACAAGGTTGCCTGCTCTCATCACTACTATTTAACATAGTCCTGGAAGTCTTGACCAGAGCAATAAGCCTAGAAAAGGACATCAAAGGAATTAAAATTGGAAAAGAAGAAATCAAATTATCATTATTTGTAGATGACATGATATTATACACGGAAAATCCTAAAGACTCCACAAAAAAACTGCTGCAAACAATAAATGAGTATAGCAAAGTGGAAGGAATAAAATCAACATTTAAAAATCATTAACATTCCTATACAAAAGTAATGAAGTAGAGAAAAAAGAAATTAAGAAAGAAATCCCAATCCCAATAGCACCAAAAAGATCAAATACCTGGGAATAAGCCTTAAAAAGGAGGTGAAAGACCTCTACAATGAAAACTATGAGAACTTAATAAAAGAAATGGGAAGAAAACACAAAGAAATGGATGAATATTCCATATTCATGGACTAGAAGAATTAATTAATATAGCCATTCTACACAAAGCAATATACGTATTTAATGCAATTCTCATCAAAATTCCAGAGATATTTTTAAGGCAGTTGAGCAAACAATACTGAAGTTTTTTTGGAATCACAAAACACTTCAAAAAGCCAAAGTTATCCTGAGAAGAAAAAAGAACAGCAGAGGAATCACACTTCCTAACTTGAGGCTATACTACAAACTATCATTAAAAGAGTATGGTACTAGAACAAAACACACATATCATTGGAATAAAATTGACATTCCAGAAATAAAACCACACTTCTATGTACAGTTAATCTTTGACAAAGGAGTCAAAAACATATAATGGAAGAATAAAAATCTATTCAATAAATTGTGTGGGGTAAGTTGGTAAGAAATCTGCACAAACATGAAAGTAGATTATTCATTAGCACCATTCACAAAATTTAACTCAAAATAGATCAAGACCTGGACATAAGACCTAAACTATAAAGTGCTTGGAAGGAAATGTGGGGAATATATTCCAGGACCTCAATCTCAAAGAGATGGGAAAGAACAGTTACAGCAAAAGTAACCAAAGTAAAGCTAAATAATTGGGGCAATATCAAACTAAAAAGCTTTTGCACAGTGAAAGAAACTGCCATTATAACAAAAAGACAACCCACTGAATTGAAGAAAAAGTTCAAGTACATACATCAGGCAAGAATTTTATCTCCAAAATATACAAATTGCTCACACATCTCAACAAAAAAGTAAACAACGCACTCAAAAATGGTCAGAATAACTGAACATTTATCCAAAGAGTCTCAAAGATGACCTACAGACACCTGAAAAAAATGTTCTGCGTCACTCATCATCAGAGAAATGCAAATAAAAACCGCAATGAGATACCAACTCACACCATCAAGAATGGTCTATATCCCAAAGTCAAGAAATAATAATTGTTTGAGGGGGGTGCTAAGAAAAAGGAACTCTCCTTCACTGCTGGTGGGAATGTAAATTAGTACATATTTTCTGGAGAACAGTATAAAGATACCTCAAAAAAAATGAAGATGGAGCTACCATTTGATCCAGTAATGTCGCTCTTAGGCATATACCCAGAGAGTATAAAATTTCTAATCAGGAAAAATAGATGCACCCCTATGCTCGCAGCAGCGTAGTTCACTATAGGTAAGACACGGAAACAGCCTAAATGGCCATCAACAAGTGACTGGATAAAGAAGTCGTGGTATATATACTCAATGGAATTCTATGCAGCTACTAAAAAATGCAGTTGTGCAGCTTGCTACAATCTCGATGGAACTGGAGGTATCGTGTTAAGTGAAATAAGTTGGGAAAAAGAGAAATATAGCATATTTTCACTTATATGTGAAATATAGTGAAATGAAATGAATAAACAGCTAAACCCCAGCAAAACCCCACATGATACAAGATGATGGCTGTCAAGGGAGGTGGGAAGGGAAAGGAAGAGGAGAGAGGACAGGTGGTGGTAAAGGACACTACGACTTTGATGGCTTGTGTGGTGTATAATACCCATAGACTGAGAAATGAGCTCAACATCTTAAAAATGAGTATGGCTTTGTAAACAACAAAAAATAATAAAACTATTATATCGTTTTAAAATAAATAAAAATAAAAGGTACATAGAGAGGAAGCCCCTTTTAGGGAGATTATCAAGCAGCTCGGTATGACTACTGCACTGAGTCAAAATTATGAAATGTAAAGAGAAAGGTTAGCGTGGGTGGTTCATTGAAAGCTTTCCACACTGTGCTGGAATTGCATTTTATAATCAAGCAGTAATAAAATGTTTTACTGAGTCATAGTCAGAATTGTGATTCCAAATTTCTGAAGACAGCGTGGGGTGTGAGTTGGAGGGAAGCATATTGATACTAATACTTAATAAATTTGGACATCTTAATCCTATTTTATTACCATCCATGTGTTGAAGGACTCCTTTATGGCCTGTTTTATGTATCACTTTCAAACTTGTGCCTCATTTCCTCACCTCCTAACTCCTTGTCTTAGTTCTGATTTAGAAGCTGATACTTAATATTATCCTTTAGGCATTGGATTTGACTACTGTAGTGTAATTAGCAATCCCTCTTGTTGAAATAACCTCCCATCCCAACATATACTCAAACACAGAGTGGTCTGGTACAAGCCTGAATGTGGTGTTTACCAAATATTTGACAATTATAAACACTAAGTCCAAATGGTCAAAATTAGTAATGAAGGATTTATTAAAAAAAAAAAAAAGGTTTCAAAATAGGCCGAGATGAGATCAAATCGAGAGTAGCTGAAACATGATTAGGGATAAGGTGAAGCAGTGATGAGTAATTGCCCTCCCCAAATGCCCATAAAGGCAAGCCACAAAATCCTAGTGCACATACACTCTTTAATCCTGATTATTCTTTTCTAACCTTATTCTTGTTATAGTTCTACCCCTACTCAGTTCTGAACTTTTGCTGGAACCACTGTCTTGATTTCTGCTTAAGCACTGGGCCTGGTATCTGTGACATTAAACCTTCAATTCTTCCCAATGAATGTTGTCTTAGCTACTCCTCTAGTTTTGGGGATGCTAGGTTAGCTAACATGGGAAGACACCATTGACAGTTTCACCCTGCTAAATTCAACCAACACTGACCATATGAATGACTAACAGATTAAACAGACCAGGTACATATTATCTCCTCATTCAACGCCCCAACAAAGGAGTATTTGAGTAAAACCCCTTCCTTGTAGACCCAGATTTGGAGGTCATGGGATAAATAAAAATCTACTATCTCCTACTATCTTGGAATATCAGGACAAGGAGAGAGAGAAAAATAGAGGAAGAGAAGGAAGGAGGGAGGGAGGGAAAGAAAATGGATCCAGTAAAGAGTATAAGGAAAGGGTAGAAGATAGGATTAATGCATACAAACTGTGATACAGACCAAATGACAGTGCTGAATAACTTAATGATATTGAAAATACCTAAGAAAAGAAAGTAATTATTTATTTGGTTTTGTACCTATAGCAGGAAGAGAAGTAGGTAATGCCTTTATCTCAGATTATCTCTACAGATGCTCAAGGTGATTTATGTTTTGTACTATTCATTGCAATGTTGGAGGTTGTCCTGTAACTCTGCCTAGGTATTCACAGGCATAAAAGGCAGTATAAGTAGAAACAATGGTTAGTTTGAATCAGCTTATTCTTTTTAAAAAATCCATTATTGAGCTATAATAAATATACTCATATTATATGGTACATATATGATAGATAATATATCAAAATACATTTGTTTAACATACAGTTTAATATTCTGTTAAATGTATACACCTATATAAATACCACCATAATAAAAAAGTGGAACAATTCCATCAATTCCATCACCCCAAAAGTTTCCTTTATGCCACTTCCCAGTTAGTTCCATACCCCATGCCAGGTGTCAGACAACCAATTATTTACTTTCTACCACTATAGATTAGATTTGTGTTTTCTAGAGTTTCATATAATAGTATACATGTGTGCATTTTAATGAATTTTTTATTGTTGCTCAGCATAATACATTTGAAGTTCATCCATGTTGTAGCATATATCAGTACTTGATTCCTTCTTATTGCTAGGTAGATGTCTATTCTATTAATATACCACCATTTGATTTTCCATTTACCTGTTGGTAAACAAATGAGTTATTTCCAGTTTTGGACTATTACAAATAAATTTTAATCAGCATTCATGTGCAGGTATTTGTATGACATATCTTTTTTATTTCTCTTGGATTAAAATGTAGGAGTGGAATTACTGGATAAAAAGGTAAGTCTAACTTGTTTATCTTTATAAGAAACTGATGGATTGCTTTATAAGATGATTGTGCCATTTATATCCCTACAAGCAATGAGAGTTCCAGTTGCTCCTCATTCTCACAAACAGTATGATCAGCCTTTTCAATTTTAATGATTCTAGTGGGTGTGAAGTAATAGCTCAGTGTAGATTTAATTTTTATGTCCTTTAAGACAAATGATATTGAGCACAGCTTCATATGTTTAATAACAAGTTACACATTTTCTCTTGTAAAATATCAGTTCAATTCATTTTTAATTCATTTGTCTTATTCAAATTTAAAATTTATTCATATATTATAGATAGCAGTATTTTTTCAGATATGCATACATATTGAAAATATGTCCTCCAGGCTATGTTTTGCCTTTCATTTCCTTAACTGCATGTTTTGAAGAGCATAAGTTTTTAATTTTGGTGAAACCTAATCCATCTATATATTCTTTGATGAATTATGCTTTTGATTTCATTGATCTCATTGTGTTTCTATTTTTAAATGCAATGCAGTGGTTTTTGCTCTGTTCTTTAATCTTTCCTTTCTTCTGCTTTTTGTTTAAATTGCTCTTCTTTTCAAGTTTCCTAAGGTAGATTCTGGGTTCATTTATATATGAGATACATTTTCCTTTCTAAATTAAGCATTTAGTATTCAAGTTTCACCTACTACCACTTTCAGGGATACTTTATACATTCTGATATGCGTGTTTTTACTTTCACTAATAAAACTTACTTTCTCATTTCTATTTTGATATCTCTTTTGACCTGTGGATCAATTTAGTTTTCAAATAAATGAAAATTTTCCATTGATCTTTCTGTCAATGATTTCTGGTTTAATTTCTTTGTGATCTGAGAACGTCTTTTGTATGACATGAATCCTTTCAAATTTACTGAAATTTGCTTTATGGCCCAGGTCTTTTGAATAGTTTTATCATTATATATCTTCATTCATCCTTTTGTTTTTGATTTATTTGTGCTTTTATATGTAAAGTGTATTTTTCTGAAGGCAGCATATATTTGGATTTTGCTCTTTTACGTAATCTGAAAGTCTCTGCCTTTCAATTAGAATGTTTAGGCAATTTATTCTTAATGAGATTCCTGATATTATTATATTCAATTCTAACATTTTGCTATTTTTCTCTTTATTTCATTTATGCTTTGTTCAATATTTCCCTCTTCCTTACTATGAATTAAGTGTGCATTTTTATGATTCTACTTTATCTATTGTAGGCTAATTAGCTCTAACTTTTTGTTAATTTGATGTTTTTATAGAACAAGCAATATATATCTTTCAATCTTCACAATCAAATTTCAAATGATATTATACCACTTCATAATAGTATAAGAAACTTACAATGTATACTACCTTTCCTCTCATCTATTTTTGCTTCTTTGTTGTGTATTTTGCTTGTACATTGAATGAGAAACTCATATTTTATTACATATTATTATTATTGTTTGAACAGTCAATTATCTTTTTAAACAATTTAAATAATTTTCTAAATTTTGTATGTTTGCCATATTGGTGTGGCAATACCATTTTGGTATTCTTTATTCTTTTTTGTAGATTTGTATTTCCATTGATGTTGTCTGTATTCTGCTTAGAAACTTTAACATTTATTTCAGTTCAAGTTTGCTGACAGTGAATTCTATCAATTTTTGCATATTTGAAAATGCATTTTTTTCATCTTTGCATTTGAAAGGTATTTTTGCTAGGTATCCAATCCCAGGTTGATATATTTGATTACATTATTTTAAAGGTTCTGTTTCACTCTCATTTCATTTGCATTATTTCCAACAGGAAATCTACTATCATCCTTATTCTTGTTCCTCTATATATCTTTTATTTCTGGCTTCTTTTAAGATTTTCTCTTTGTCACTGGTTTTAAGTAATATAAATATAATTGCTTGGGCATGGCTTTCTCATGTACCCTGTGCATGAATTTCATTGTGTTTTTGGTTTGTGGGTTTAAACTTTAACCATGTTTGAAAAATATTTTGCCATTATTTCTTCATGTGTTTTTCATTCCCTCTTTTTTCATCTACTTCAGGGATTCTGCTCATATATTAAAATATATGAAATTTTCTGAAATCTCATCTATGCTTTTCTCATTTTTAAAATTCCTTTTTTTTCTCTGTGTGTTTTGTTTTAGATTGTTTTTATCATTATATCTTCATTTTCAAGTTATGATCATGTTTTCTATGTCTATTTAACTTGTCATTTATTCCATTCAATGTATTTTCCAACTTACAGATTGTAGTTTTATCTCTAGATGTAAGATTTGTTTAATTTCTATATCATTTGTGTCTCTTTTTAACTATTTACACATATGGTATGAGGTTTTAAAAAGTGTTTTAATGTCCTTTACTAATTCTAAATATGAGTCAGTTCTGTGCTGATTTCCATGAGTTTTTTCTTCTTACTTCCCTATGAGTCTTACTTCCCTGTCTCTTTGCATGTCTTACAACATTTGAATATAAGAAATTGTGAATTTTTATTCTAGCTCCAAGATGGTGGGCTATTAAGATCATAAGCTCACCTCCTTCCCATAGCACAACCAAGAAAACACTTTTTTGGCAACTGTGATCTTTGCAAATAAACAAGACCAATATCCCAACAAAGAGAGGGAGAATACACCTCCATAAAAGGTAAGAGAAGCCAATTTGAACAGATTTTGTACTACACTCTCTTCAGAGGATCTGGGGCCATGGGGAGAGACTGCAACTGACTCTTTCCTGGAGATAAAAGGCTTTCTCTCACAGCAAGGGCTATCATGTCCTGCAAATGGTGTTCAGTCACTATGGTGGTAGCTTCCATGAAAGCTAGAAAAAGCTCTAGGGAACCTATGAACTGAGACACCATTTCCTCATGGCACTGGTACTAGAGGCCACCATTGCTGGGAAGCCCCTGGGGGAAAGTACTCACCTTCTCTGCCATTAGTACACTGGTGAAGAAATGTTAGTGCTTACTGTAGCCTTTCTGTTGACAGAGAATGGACAGCTACGTCAAGCAGCACCCCAGTGGATACTGACTGTTTCCAGGTAAGGATAATTCTATTCTACCCCTCTAACAATGAAAATGATTGGAAGGGCTCCATCAAAATTGCAGGTCCCACCATCCTGCAAATATAGTAAAACAGCTTCTTATCTGCTTGGTGTCTCCTGAAGTTCCACCTCCAGGCCTCAGGGGTGCCCTTTGCTGGAACTACCTCTCTTCTGGATGACTGAACGAATTTTACAAGGGAGGATACTCCACTAAGTATAGCTTGCAGTTCTCTCTCTATTCTGTGGACTGTGGCCTGCAACTCTTGGGTCTCATTTTATGGGTTTTGTATTCATTCCTATCACTTTGGGTGTAACTCTCTGCTTTCCCTACACCAACCCCAAATATGTAGGCAGGACTCTCAGGTCTTAGCATGGGACTCATCCTGGAACTTCAGTAAATCCATTGAATGTTGAAATCATACAACAAAAAGACACGCAGTTTTCCAGGTCTATTCTGTGCAACTCAGTACCCTAATACAAAACCTTTAGATCAGGGAAGCCTAATCCATAGATATAGTCACAGAATGCCAAACAGATTGAAGACAGAGAAATATTCACAAAATTATGAGCCAAAACAAAGCCCCAGGGGAAAATATGAATGCACCAGACATAAGTAAACTACCTGATAAATACTTTAAAGCAATAGTTTTTACTGATACTGAAATAAGGAGAGTAATGGAGGAAGAAAAAGAGACTACAGCAAAGATAGAGAAAATATGATGCATCTCCAAACAGAACTAATGGAGCTAGAGAAAATCCCTGGACTAAAGTACACAATAAAGGACTTCAACAGTAGGACAGAAGAAGCCTCCAATAGAATCAGAAGACAGGGCAGCGGAATGCACTCAAGCAGAGAACAATAATGCAGAGAACAAAGAGAACAATAATGAAAAGAAAAAAAGATAGAATATGAAACCTATGAGATAACATCAAGAGGAACAACTTCTGTATCATAGGGGGCCCAGAAGGAGAAGAGAAAGATAAGGGGGTAGAAATTGTATTTGAAGAAATAATAGCTGAGAATTTCCCTAATTTGAGGAAGGAAACAGACTTCTAGACCCAGGAAACTCAAAAGAGTTTCAAACAAAAGACACCCAAACAGATCTGTACCAAGAAATATCATCATTAAAATGTGAAAATTGGAAGGTAAAGAGAAAAAATTAAAAGCAGCTAGAGAAAAATGACTTACATATATTGGGACCCGCATAAAGCTGCCAGCAGATTTGTCCACTGAAAATTCAGAGACCAGAAAGGCATGGCATGATATATTTAAAGTGCTAAAAGTGAAGGGTTTCCAACTCAGAGTACTCTACTTTATGAGATTATCACTTGGAATGAAGGAATGTTAAATGACTTTTTAGACAAACAAAAGTTCATGGAATTAATCACCACAAATCCAGCTTTACAGGAAATACTAAAAAGAGTTCTATAAAATGAAAACAAATCCTCTTAAAAGCAACAAGATCAAAATATAAAATGTGGGGAGAAGAGTAAAAGTGTGGATGGTTAGAATGAGATCAAGACTAACTTGCTTTCAAGTAAAAATTGGTTTTAAGCATAGAAACTTTTACATAAACTGCAAGAGAGTTTCAGAACATAACTACATGAAAAAACAAAGAAGAAAATAAAAGGGAAACCAAGTACAATATAATTGCTGTCAAATCACCTAAGAAGAGAAAGAACAAAGGTGCTGTCTGAAACATAAGAGAGTTGCATATCAATTATCACTATAAATGCTTATGGATTGGACTCACCAGTTAAAAAGGACAGAGTGGTTGAATGCATTGAAAAAACATAACTCAAGTTTCTGCTGCATTCAGGAGCCTCGTCTAATGAAAAATAAACATAGGTTCAAAGTCAATGATTTGAAGACAATTCTACAGTCTAATGGTCACCAAAAAAAAAAAGCAGGAATATCCATACTATATCAGATAAAATAGACTTCCAACTAAAGATTAAGGAATTGTGAATTTTACTGCATTGGGTGCCATATTTCTTTGTGTTCCTACAAATAATCTTGAACTTTCTTCTGGAATTCAATAGTTACTTGAAAATTTGATCCATTAGGTTATGTTATTATGATTTATTAGGTAGGTCTGAAGCAATGTTCAGTCTTAGGCTAATTTGCACAGTTACCTTCCTAAGTATTTTACCCAATGCTCCATGAACTACAAGTTGTTCTGCTCTGGCTGATGAGAAAATGCATGGTTTCTGGACTTCTATGCTTTATGCTTCTTTGGGGCCACTCTTCATTTTAATTCTTTTGAGTAACTATCTCCCCAGACCTTGGGTAATTTCATCAAAGTCATAGGCTGCTTGGCCTTCTACTGCAATTTCAAAGGGGGGCTAGCTATAACACCCGGGGTTCTTGATATATAAAGAGCTCTCCAATGTTTCCTGAGCTCTCTAGCCACCTTGATCTCGGACTTTCAGCTTCATCTCCTCAACTCAGGTATTACATTTGAGTCTGCCTGATTTTCCCTCTCCATGCAATACTCAAGGCGTAACTCAAGTCAGTCATAGGACTTACCTTGTTTTCCACCTCTTAAGGGTCATTATCTTTCAGTACCTAACATTTAGTTTCTTGAAAAGTTTTCTTCTTGTTTTTTTTAACATTTATTTTATATAGCTGCTCATCTCCATTGTTCCCCTCAGTCCTGGGTCTCCCACCAGGGTGCTTGGGATATATATGGAATATATGTATTGGCCTTCCCCACTAGGTCACCAGGGCATTCTCTGAAAGGTTTTATTTTTCATGTTTTATGTTTTCAATTGCTTGAAGAGGAAAGGTAAACTGATCCCTGTTACTCCATCTTGGGTTGGAGTAACTGAAGCATTAGAAACTATTTTTAAATCTAAAAAGTCACACTGTGAGTAGAAGCTTTATGTGGTCAGCACTGCTCCAAAGGCAGCTGCTGATTGCTTCAGGTGTCTTCTCACTGTAGCAAAATATGTATAATATTGCTCACCTCTCATCCTTCCAGATTTGAGTAAGGGAGTGAGGGTCAAGGAAAAGTGCCTATATCCCAATATTCTCAGCAACATTCACACTGGTTTAATGAGATCATATGTCAAAACCTTGACCCGGTATTTTAACTTATGGAGATGAGATTCATTGACGTAGGGCAGGTTCTGTGGCTATACCTGGAGTCTATGGATCGCGTTTCATCCAATCCATATGGATAGGATGTGAGGTAACATTGGATTCACAAACATAACTCAGGATATATTAGAGAGAGTAGAAGTAGATGTTGGGGAGGCAAACTATAAATGATCTTCATAGTATTTTGCAGAATCTATTTGATTCATTCTCTCTAGCCAGGTTCAGGTAGGTGATAAGTCACAGATAATTGGAGAAGGAAGTGAGATTATCATGTGTGATGCTTCTGATTATATAACTGAGGATTCTTGCCAATAAATCAATCGATTTTTCTGAAATGAGTTTCCTCAGTACTTTCACTCTTCCTTTGTGAAGAAACCTAAACACCTCTCTCTAATAACAAAGACTGTGCTCCCTAATTTAACACTCCAAGGGAGCTCTGCTTCTACCAGCATTACTATGCCTCTATATTGTTGCCCATCCATTTACTTTGAATTTTCTGAATCAACTTCATATTAGTCTCAAAATAAATAACGGTGAGATAAAGCAATGAATGACTTTCCAGGTGTGTCTACATCATCCTGAGAATAGAAAGGATGAAAACAAAAAAGATTCTGGTCAGTGTGAATCCAGGGGAAGCTTTTCTTCTTACATGTGCCCCCAACTGAGAATGGCTACTTGGAGCTCCTAAAAGAGATGAGCAGCTTGATAGCATTTCTACACTGTCTGCTCCCCTGTATATTTCCCTATTTTATATTCTTTGTTATTCCTCTACTGACCCAATGACCCAAGACAGGGCATAGAATGTGCTGTAAAAATATATTTGCCCCACTCTGTTGCCAAGTCCTTTAAAAGCTTCTTGCATGCCCATGCTATAGCAATTACATGTCTTGAGACTCAAGTATGAGTCTAGGCTTCACACGCTGCCACAAACTTTCAATCTCCTTTCAATTCTCCAAGGGAAACTTGGCTGCTTTCTGGTTACTCAGAATGTGTCCGACATTCTTTGGCTCTCCCTCTCTTTGGTTACTCTTGACTCCTGAGAGCTAAGTAAGTGTGTATATTCCCAACATTGCAACTATGATGCAACATTGATGATTTTAAATCATCTATAATAGGAGTATTTATAACACGAAAATTTAGAAACACTGTAAATAGGGGGGTGGAGGTTACATATTGACCAGAAAACTACTGCTTGTAACTTACTTGCCCATTTCTGAAAAGTTCTATTTAATAGGTTTTTAAGACTGGAAAAAATACGTTCCTTTTCTCTGAACCTACAATTCTTGAGGAAGCTACTTCAGGGAACTACTTTTTGACTCCAAATAGTCAAATCAACGGGCAATAAGCATCCTCTTTGACTAGTCCAGGTGTAAGTAGAACTACTGTAATCCCTCTGACTCAATGTAACAGAGGCAGTATATCAGGCAACCTTTAGAGTTAATTTGGCTTTTGGAGACTTCTAGTTGAATTTCTCAAAGGAAGGCTGTGGTAAGGGTATATGCAGACACACTGCTACGTGACAGCCCAGAATCAAAACTGTGGAGTTTCAATCTCTAATCCTAAATTGCTGCTGCCTAAACTCCCACCTTTGGGAGTTTAGTGCTTGCCCATTGGTGCTTGCTGGTGGTATTCTTATATTCCATCGAAGATATTCTTCTCCAGGATTGCAAAGAAAGCTGAACATATTATATAGTTAGTCTGTTGATTGGCAGGTGATAAAAATGATAAGAAATACTCACATAGCACTTACTATGTACTATTTTAAGAGTTTTACACTTGTTAACTAATTTTGTCCTCATAGCAACACTAAAATATTCTCCCAATTTACAGATGTGGACACTGAGGCATAAAAAGTTAAGTAACTTGCCAAAGTTCACACAGTCAGTAAGCAGCAGGACAAAGATGAAGGCATAATCTAGAGATTATGCTCTTAATAGCAATACTATGTTGCTTACTAACAAAATAATGTGAGAAAGTCACCTGCTGATACACTAGTGCTCCTGTCAACAGAGCTTATATTTGCTTAGCTCGTCCTTTTGAGAAGATCTTTTCTGAGCAATGGATTTCTGTTCTGCTTAGCAAATTTCAGCTCCTGGCATCGGCTGAAATAGAAAGACCTTTCTCCATGAGCACAGTGATGAGAGGATCTTAAGGGTACAAATCCTAAGCGTACCCCCCCCATCCAAATTTCAAAATTGGCAGAACAAAGTATAGAATCCATTAAGGGTCGACCTGCATTTTCCACTGCAGCTGTCAATATCTCTCTTGCATTCCATGCTAAAATCAGCTGACTGCCCATGCCACTCATTGTCAACTGTGGAGAATGCGTATCCAAATGGAAAGCATCTGTGTTTATTTTCCAAAGGATCTGGTTCAGTTGTGTACTAGAGCTGACTTGTACTAGCTCATGCAAACCAATTATTGATTTTTAAGAAATTTTGTAAAACAGTCATTGTTAAAAATAAAATCATATAAAATTTCAATTACATAAATTATATAAAAAACAAGTACAGTAAATATTCAACTCATTACTTTTTAATTATTTAGTACATTTTGTTATCATCATCTATGCTCTTGAGGTTATTTATGACTGTTTTATCTGCATGGTATAAATAGTATATAATGGTTTATCTCTTCCCAAGTCCATGTTCAAAGATATCATGTTAGGAACTTAAAAAGCATGGTGACTTGAAATTGGCTGTATTGGGATCAGTAATTATCATGAAAATCAGCAAGCATAACAAATTCGAGCTTTTACTTCTGGAAAGGTGGTTGTTAAACACCAAGACACCACTATTCCCTGTGTTCTGATTTACATTGTCCTTTTTTATTAGGGACACATTCAGCTCAACAGTATGGAACATACAGGGCCCATGTGCTATTAAGTGTCAACTCACAATACTGAATGGATTCTTACCTCCATGTCAAGGCTTTTTGAAGTCCTTACCTCCCCAGCACAAACGTGCACTGATCTGAGATGAAATAGTACTGTCATTTAGTTTATGAATAACCACCTGCTTTCTTCCATGTGCCAGCTACTATTTTAAGATTATATAGCTAAGATTATAAAACTATATATAGTTATATAGCTATGAACAAAACAGAACAAATTTCCCACCTTCTTGGGATTTCCATATGATTGCGCATGGAGGAAGACAGAAAATAAACAAGTAAGAAAACATATAAGTAACATGATTGTATATAATCATGTTATAGACACAGGGTTGAGGGCTGCAGGCTTACTTTGGATTGGGTGACCAGGAAAGGCAAAGGCCTCTCTGATGAGGTGAATTTTAAGTTAGGATCTGAATGATGAGAAGGAGATATCCAGATGACAATCCAGAGGAAACTGTTTTAAGCAGAAAGAATGGCAAGTGCAAAGGTCCTGGTCCTGAGGTAGAAATGAGAAATGTTTTCTTGCTTCCATCCTAATAGTTAAAAGAGAATAAGTTCTGGACTCAATCTACTTGTGATTGTTATGGACCAAATCATCTGCTCTGGGACCTCAGACAAATCATCTGATCTCTCTGTACTTAAGTTTTCTTATCTTTAAAATAAGGATAATAACATAATAATAGTCACAAGCAGTCATGAGACTTAAAATAATGCATGGAAAATGCTTAGCACAATACCCAGTGCATATTGTTATTAAGTAATTAATATTCACTTATTATTACTATTATGTTTTCAGACTTTTAATATCTTTTAAGATTTGATTTTTCAAGTGACTTTTTATTGATGCCTAATCAAAAAAACCCAAAAAGTTTACATATTAGTGTATATAAATTGATGTGCTTTTGGATAAGTTTACTATCACAAAATCATCACAGCAATCATAATCGTAAACTTATTCAGCGCTCCCAAAAGTTTACTCCTGATCTCTTTATTTTAAATTAATTTAAAAATTTTAATGTTTTCATTTGTGGTAAGGTCACTTAACATAAAACCACCCTCTTGGAAAAATTTTAAGTTTACAGTATAGTATTATTAGCTATAGGCCTTATTGTTGTACAGTGGATTTCCATATTTTATTCATCTTGCTTAAACTGAATAACAGGAACGTTGCTCCTTTAACATATACCTATCCATTTCCCCTTTCCAGTCCTTGATAACCACTCTTCAATTCTTCTGGTCTATTTTATTCCTCATGCAGTGAGATTGTGCTGCATTTGTCTTTCTAAATCTGGCTTATTTCTCAAAAATGGTAGGATGTCCCTATTTATGTTACATAATATTCCTTTGTATGTATATACCACATTTTCTTTATCCATTCATCTTTTTGTGGACGCTTAGGCTGCTTCTGTATCTTGATTATTGTGAACTATTCCATATCTTGACTATTGCCATGAACATGGGAGTGCAGATATCTCTTTGAGATCTTAACTTCAATTCCTTTGGATATATACCCAGAACTGAGATTGCTGGGTAGTAATTCTACTTTTAAGATTTTGAGGAGCCTTCCTACTGAGTTCCATTAATATTTTCACCAATTTATACTTCCATTTTGGTATTATAATTAATGACACCACTGATAGACACTGCCTGTGGAAGGGATTAGTAATGATGGAGATGTTCCAGGAAGCTGTGAATAGGAGAAAATGCTGAAAGACTGGTACTGTTTATTATATAGTGCCCCCCTCCCCCCCACCACTTTCCCTGGGCCCTTATGGATGTTCTCTATTAGCATTTCCTGGCTAGAAGTCTGCAAATTTTGCTCTCCTGCAAAACTCAGGCTTTCCTATTTATTAACAAAACGATGCAGTTACCCAGTGCTTCACATGCCCCCTCAGGACTGGAGCACCTAGAAAATGCCCACCCTGAGCAGCTTGGGGCAGAAAGTAGGGAACCTTCCTTCATACTAAAGGCACAGTAGTTACTTCATGCTGGACCCCCAAGGGTCCAGGTTCTTATTCAGTTTATATATTTCACATTAGAGTCCAAGAATAAGACCCCAACTTGCTGCAGGGTTTTATATTCATTTCCCTTGATGAGACCCCAGGTTTCTTTCTGACATGGAAAAAGGAAGAGCTCTGCCTTTCCTTGAATGATCACGATCACAAAATGTTCAACAGCACCTGCACATCTGGTTTCTAGTCTCCAGACTGTATGACAGATCGTCAGGAAACTGGGCCTCTGGGGCCCATGTATTCGTTCATTTCCTGGAAGGTGACAAGTAGAAGTTGAATCTTGGACAAGAAAAATTCGCCATAATATGATTTGTCCTAAACGAAGTTCTGAATCTCTTCTAGCACCTAGCATTATGGAAGGGACCAGAGTATTTGACAGTGGCTTATCATAGTTGCTCAGGGAATGGGCTCTATAGTCAGACAACCTTGGTTTAAATTCCAATTCTTCTAATTACCAACTGTAAACATTTGGGTAAGTCACTTAACCTTTCTGTGTCTTAGTTGTCTAATCTATAAAATAGGGATAAAAATAGGACCAGGGGCAGAATAAATGCTCAATAAATGTTAGCCATTATTTAAAGATCAGCATCTTATACCACCTTCTGCAAAATCTGCTCTCTATCTTGATGAAATCCTATTTTCTTCTATGGCCTGCTTTCAAAAGCAAAACAAAACAAAGCAAAAACCTGGTCTGGCAGGTCCACATCTGTGTATAGTGCATTTCACCCTTGAACTCACACTGAAAAGCTCAAATTTCAAATTCAGAGATGGAATTCTTTTTCTTTTTTCAGTTTTATTGAGGTTTAATTGTCAAAAATGTTATATATTTAAGGTGTAGAAATAAAATTAGTACCAAAATCATGTTAACTGACATATCCATCACCTCACATGATTTCTCTTTCTCATTTTTTTTGTGCGCTGAGAACACATGAGATCTATATTTTAGAAAATTTCAAATGTATGGTGTATTTTTATTAACTATAGTCACCAAGTTATATATAAGATTTCCAAAACATATTCCTCTTATAATGGAAGATTTTAACCTTTGATTAACATCGCCCCATTTTTCCAAATACTGCTCCTGTTAACTACTGGTCCACTTTAATTTTCTGAGTAATACTTTTTTAAATCTCCAGAGGTGGAGTTCCCTAACCAAATGCAATCTGGTCTAGACACCAACCATATGAAAGCAGCATCCCCTTAGGTCATTCAAGAATGTTCATAAATGCCTGATGTTCACCAAATACTGCTGAGAATTTATTCACCATTTATTCACCCTGGCATTGCAAATGGTGCACCTTTACCTCAGGGGAATAGATTCCTTTAATCTCTAATCATATCCATGGCCACAAAGATTCTGGTCTATCCCACTAAGCCATATCCTAATAAGGCTGATTCCTCCAGCATCTTTGTGGGGGTCATTTTATCACAGAAAGAATCCCAATACCAGTGTTTGTTTGCCTTGTGTCATTTCTCCAGGAAGCTTGTTCTGGACAGACTCAACATCTTTGTCTGCAAAAGAAAGCTATTATCAAGGCTACCTTGGAGGTATGCTGCAAATTCCTTGTGTCCCCATGCTTAATGACAGAATGCTCAGCAACTATTGACACAATGACTGTTTACTGCTGGTTTACCTTCTAGGCACATGAGGCATGTACTTAGGACACCAGTAAAGCAGCGGGACCAATTAAACTAACAATCATATTTGGAAAAATATTTAATATAAAAATGAATGCCACATTAACATATCAAGAAGTATAACATAACTCATTGGACTTCTCTGACATGTATTTCTAGTTTTGTACTGTTTGTTTTTAAATTATAAATAATTTTTGCACTTAGATGTTGTAAAGGTTTGAATCTGTCATCATGCCACGTTACTCAATTACTTAGAGATTGCCATCTGCTCTATCCCAAGCAGCCAAATTTCCAAGGGAATCCTAGAATATGGAGCAATATGAAATGGTGAGGTAAATTCACTCAAGGAAATTCAGGTAACATGGAATTTTGGGTTTCTAAGACTCAGCCACAACAAGTAGTTGTGTGGTTCATGGGGGGGGCCTCAAAGAGTTGATTATGAAGAGTCATTGAATCCCAGAGACATTCACAGTTGGCCTTCGGTGGTAAGAAATGTACATGCCTGACATTATTTCAGTTTTCTAGTTGCTTGTGGCTCATCCTAAACCTTAAATAAAGGGCCTATGGGAATTCCTACAGCTGACATGTCACTCTCAGAAACATCATGTACTCTGCTACTTGCATCCAGGTCCTGGAAACCCAAAGACCTATATATTTCTGTTAGTAAAATGCTCTGGGGACAAAATCAAACTAATTTTCATTCAAAAGCTAGCCTTTCCATAACAATGAAATCATCCTTGTGATGGTGGTAAGTGTCCTAGCAAATTTAATATCATATCCTGACTCTGACTCCCATCCATGGCAACCATTAATTCATTTGCTCAACAATTATGTGTTAAGGGTCTACCATTTGGTGTGTTGTTGAAACAATATTGAAAAGAAGCATGGTCTTGGATTACATAGGTATTATAAACTGGGAAAGAAGAGATAATAGATAAGCAAATGAATAAATAAATAAATCTGAAAATGTTGATAAATTCTACCAAGTAAATTAATGGAATAATGAGAATAAAAGTACTTGATAAGAGTCAACTCTAGACAAAGTGATCAGAAAAGAATTCTTTAGGAAATTAAGACTTGAAGGATGACAATGAACAAGTCATGCAAGGCAGAGGGAAGAACAAATGCAGAGGCCCAAAGGCAGGAAAAGACCTAAGTTTCAGAATCAGAAAGAGACTGAAGTATGGTGAGTGGGAGAATATGAAACGAAGGTATAAAGGTAGGCAAAGGCCACCATCACCTTATTTATTTTAAAAGATTCTTTGCTTCTGTGGACTTTTCAGCCATCTGGCCCAGCTTCATCCTTCTGTGTACCATCCACCTACAAGCTGAGTCAAATAATTTAATCAGTTCAATGTTAAAAGAACTTATCTACTAAAATACCACCCACCAGCCACATGACTGATCCACCTACCTCAGCATGGCAGAAGTTGCATATAACTTATCACTATGTTCCTGATTTGGAAACGCCTTTTTACAGCAACTTTATTCTTTAATCTTCAATACTTTTTTCACTTCTATTGTTAAAGACATTTCTGTAGTCAGTTTGCAGCCCATGGGAGTAAGATGTCTAGAAAGCGTCCTAGAGCACTTTCTGGTGGGTTAAAGACCAGAGGAAATGGGAGACTCCACCCTGTTCTTGACATATTTCCTGTGACATCTGACCTGACAAGATTTCGATTTCATTATGAACTTCAGTGGTCTTCCCAGATGTCCTAGAATGAAAAACTTTAGTCAGAGACAGAAACGGTATGGGGCTCATGTTGATATGTATAGCTGATCTATATAGTACACAGTAGAGCTGGCCTGATGGGAGGATAGCAGTCAAGAGATTGGTCTTGTGAATCTGCCTGTCACCTCTGCCCAGCAGCAGGACAGAGCTCATAGGCAGGTGCAGGAAAATCCTGGGATTTACCATTTGCCAGAAGGAGTCTGAAATGGAATAGTGTCTACTCTATTGACATTCATTTAAATGCTTCCAGGAAAACCATGACTGGCCATCGGCCCCGGAGGAAAACCCATGAATTCACCTGAATTCTACCCCAGTCATTAATCCAGCCTCTTTCCCACCTCCAGGTCCACAAACTCTCTGGCTGACTTCCTTCAGTTTCCATCTCTCTCAAATTCATACCTTGACTTTCTCCTTTGGTTTAGACCTGTGTGGATTAAAAAACTTGATTTTGTACTGTCTTCACTAGTCTGAGCTGGAATATCCTTGTAATGCTTTTTAAGTAACTTTCCCTGGTAGCCATTCAGTGTAATAATAACAAGGAAGGAGGAGGAGAAGAATATTTAACACTTAGAGTTATTACTAAGTATCACACATGTACAAAGGATTTTATGTTAATTATCTCATTTAGTCCTTGACAAACTATGAAATACTTACTCTCATTGTCCCTATTATATAGATGAAAAAGATTAGATTCACTAAGGTTACATGACTTGCCAATGTCATACTGGTACACAAAGACACACAGACCAAAGAGTCCAACAGATTAATTAAACTCCAGAACCCATGCTCTTCATCATACTCTGTCTCTGCCACATGCTCTAGTCTAGGCCTGCAGTAGGGACAGCGGGGTCAAACACATCATTAAAGCCACCTTAATATTGCATTCCCTTTAAATGTAGCCAACACTGCACACAGGGCTGCTATTGAGTAAAAACAAGATTATTCTTCCAGATCTCCCTTCCTCCAACCTCTGTGAATCTTGTCTTTGCTTCTCTTCTGACTACCTTTGTATATTGAGTTCCAACTTTTATCCAGATCCATTGTTTGTATTTAGTGACCTAGAGACTAATGCTAGTGCTAGAGCCTGCCACATCAGTTAGTGAATTGAGAATAATTCTTCTAAAAACATAGGTGAGAATCATAATTTCCCCAGAATCCAGCCTAGGGACATGGGATGTCTCTCACACACATGCTCAGGAATAACATAATTTGTCCTGTAGAAAGCACTGGAATCAGCGACCTTGTGTGGTTTCCTACTAACGCCTATTGAGGCTGAGGGGCTGTTCTTGTAGTGTAGTTTGTTGGATGTCTTCTGCATGAACCCAGAGCATGGCTTCCATCTCTACCATCTGTACATTAATGACCTGTTCCTCCAATCACTTTACAAGGGTATTCCAATGACAGATACCCCTTGATGGACAAGTTTATGAACTACAAGGTGGCCCTTATCAAGGTGTACATAAGGTAACATGTCTAAAGACATTTTCCATGGTAAAATTTTATCAAGTATGGTTAAACCTTTAAAGAAACATAAATTAGATTAATGCCACTATCTCCTTAAATCTTTCGATAGTTCATCTTGCTTATACGGAAGCAAACAAGTGAGTTAACAGAGTTTCCAAGACCCTCCATGATAGTAGCTTTCAAATGTTTTTCAAGATCAGCAGTAAAAGCCAAATTTTGCCTGCTTTCCACCTTTCCCTTGGTCCTTCAGGTCTTGGACATGGGAAGCCCACAACATAACCACTTTCTGAAAAACACATTTTCTTCCTTTTATATAGTATGTACTTCTCCTAGGTCCTATCCTATCTGTCAATCCTAGGACCAGATCCCAGGAAATTATTTTATTAATATTTTTTAAAATAGAGAAAGGAAGGAAGGAAAACAAGAGGAAGAAATACTGCCATTTATCCACTTGTTCATTTCTTTTGCTTTTTCACCCTGGTTGTGGGGCTCAAACCCAGATGCTTGGGCTTCATGTAGTCTGCAAGCCAGCATTGCAGATGCCTGAGCCACAAGGGCATACCCAGGAAATATTTTAATTGTGAAAACAGACCTGCTGTTGGGGCTCAGATGCTTATAAAGTAGACATAACCTCAAGTCAAAGACCCAGGCTTATGTAAGTACATCAATAGCTGATTTTATATAATGTAATAGTTAATCATAGCTGTCTAGGGGTCAGTTAGACCAGAGTTGAAATCTTAGTTATGTCTACATTAGCTATATGACACTGCCTCTCATTAGTTTTGTGACACTCTGTCTCAATTTCATTCTGTAAAGTGAGGAAGGTGATAATAATTGTGTTTCTCTCATAATGTTGTTATAAGAATAATGTGAACTAATTAACATAAATCACTCAGGTTCATACCAATCATCTGACTGGACTCCACAATGTTTACAAATGAAAGCACAGGCTCTGCAATCAGACAGACTTGAGTTCAAATTCTAACTCTTCTGTTTATTACATATTTTACTTTCAGCATACTACCTAATCTCTGAGTCCTTTTCTTTACCCATGAAATCAAGATAATAATAGTCATTGGGAGGGTTAAATAATTCATAAAAAACTACTTAAGATAGTTTGCGGAACCTAATAACCACTCAATAAATGTCAACTTTAGTATATTGTAATAATCACCATTATTATTATCATCACTTTTTTTGTTTTAATGTAGTGCTGTATTGAGGAAGTCATCAAGTGCTCCAGATCCACCAAAGAAAGGTGCAGCACTCTCTTTTATTTTTAATTATGGCAAGTAAGAAAAATTACCATATTGAACATTTGATTAACTCAATGCCATTAGTAGCACTATTGTGGTCACATATACACAAGAAAAATTGCCATATAAACTATTTGATTAACTCTACAGCACTAAGTACATTCACAATGTTGTGGAAATAAAACTACTATCTATTTCCAGAATATTTTTATCACCCCAAACAGAAACTTCATGTCCATTAAACAATTACTCCTTATTCCCTATTCTTTTAGCTCCTTGTGAAAGGTAATTTGTTTTTTCTCTCTATGTATTTTCCCATTCTGGATATTTCAAATAAATGGAATCACACAATATGTGGCCTTTTGTGACTAGCTTCTTTCACTTATCATAATGTTTTCAAGGTTCACCTATATAGCATGCATCATTACTTCATTCTTTTTTAAAGCTGAATAATATTCCACTTTATATATACATATGCATACCACATTTTTTCTACACAATCATATTTGAGAGATTTTTTGATGTTTCCCATCTTTTGATTATTTCGAATAGTGTTGTCGTGCTCATTTATGCACAAATATCTATTAGAGTAACAGTTTTCTATTGTTTTAAGTGTAGAAGTGCAAGGTCATAGCCATATCTAACTTACTGAGGAAACTATTTTTCTCTGTATTATCAGAGACTGAAGGACTATAGGGAAATACCAGACATACAGAAACTCTTCTACAACTGAAGGGTTTGTCCCCACAGTGGGTGCCTCCATATTTGGAAATTGGCTTTTAGTCACTAAACCAAAATCCTCCGTGTGGGGTGGAAAGAGGGATAGTCTTAATGCAATGAGATGCTGCTTTCATATGGTGTGGGCACTGGAGGCTGACACTGCAGGAAGACCTCAGGGAAAAATCACAGTCCCCTCCACATTAGCACACTTGTGTCAAATGTACAAAACTGCCTTTCTGCAAGTGGTCAGAGACAGGTCAGCAGTGTTAGTAAGGATAGCAGAATGGTTTCCAGCATGGAGCATTCCACTCTCAGATTCTTTCAGGAAAGATAATTGGAAAGGTTCTAATGAAATAGCCTGTGGCTCCTGACAAATAGCTTTGATATATGCTTGGTACTCACTAGAACTACTACCCATAGCCAACATGTTGACTGCCATCCCCTGTTAGGACTGTCATTCCTTTGGAGGACTGAAGAATTTCCATAAGCGATTATGCTTTGCTAAAAACAGTTCCCTTGTCTGTCTCCTGTGGAATCTATTGGGACTATGGCCTTCTCATAGAGTAGGTCCACAGCTTTTGGGTCTCTCTCTTTGTGACTTTACATTTACGTCACTTGGTGACTTGGGGGAATCCTCTGCATTCCCTACTCTAACTCAAACTCTGTAGGCTATACTATCAGGCCACAATACAGGACTGGCTGTAGAACTTTACAAAAGAGAAGTCTAACCTATAGAAATAAACACAGGATACCAAGCAGAATGAAGAGACTGAGAAATGTACATGAAATGATGGACAAAAACAAAACCCTAGGATAAAATCTGAATGCAAAAAACTTAAGTAAATTATGATGAAGATTTTAAAGAGGAAGTTTTAATGATATTTACTTAAATCAGGAAAACAATGGAGAAACAAAAAGAGAACTACAACAAATAAAGAAAATATGAGGCAGTTCCAATCAGAATTCATGGAGCTACAGAGCACAAAAGGTAAGCTAAAGAACACAACAGAGGGACTCAATGGTAGGTTGAAGGAATCCTCCAATCAAATCAGTGAGCTAGAAGATAAAATAGTGGATTTCATCAAAGCAGAGCAGCAGGAGAAAAAGAATTAGAAAAAAAAGACCATCCACAAGACTGATGATATAACATCTAGAGGAATATCAATCACATAACTAGGATTCCAGAAGGAGATGAGAGAGAGAAGGTGACAGAAACCATATTTGAAAAAATAATGGCTGAATATTTCCCTAAAAAAGGAAGGAAACAGGCCTGCAGACCCAATATGCTCAAAGAATCTCAAACAGATCTATACCAAGATACACTGACATTAAATGACAAAAATACAAGATAGATAATCTTGAAAGCAACTAGAGGAAAATGAGTTACATACAAAGAGCCCCCATAATGCTGTCAGCAAATTTATCAGCAGAAAATTTACAGGTTAGATGGGAATGGTAGGATATTTTCAAAGAGCTGAAAGAAAAGGACTTTCAATCGAAGATAGTCTACCTTGCTGGATTATCACTTAGAATTGAAAGAATGATAAAGAGCTTTACAAACAAAAGTTAAAGGAATCTAGCACCACAAAACAAACTTATAAGAAATGCTAAAGGAAATTCTATAAAATGAAAAGAAACCCTAATTAGAAGCAACAAATTCAAAAGTACAAACATATGAGAGGAGACTAAAAATGTGAACTATTAGAATGAACCCAAGACTAACTTCCTTTCAAGTTAAAACAGGTTATATAGAAACATTTATGTATACATCAGGGTAACCTGAAAACATAAATTCATAGAAGAAAATGAAAATAGAAAACAAATGTAACATAAATGCATTCAAAATACCTAAGATGAGAATAAGATAACAAAAGTACTGTCTGCATCAACTCCCAGAAAACAATTAACAAAATGACAATAAAGTGTGAAATATCTATAATCTCCCTAAATATTAATGTACTGAACTCACCAATCAAAATTATACAGTGGCCAAATGGATTAAAAACATAACCTAACTTTCTATTGTGTACAGGAAATTTATCTACATTGAAAAGATACACATAGATTTAAAGCAAATGTTGGAAGACACTACTCAATCAAATGTGTAACCTAAAAAAGGCAGGGACAGCCATACTTAGATAAGATAAAAATAGACTTCCAGGTAAAAAAGGTTGCAGAAGACAGAGATAGCCATTAAATAATGATTGAGGTATAAATTCAGCAAGAAGATATGATTTATTAATATAAATGCACCAAATTAAGGAACATTAACATACATAAAGCTAATATTAAGCAGAATTAAAGTGAGAAATTGAGAACATTACAGTAATAGTAGGAGACCTCAACACACCACACCACACCACTTGAAACAATGGACAGATCAATCAGACAGAAAATTAACAGGAAAACAGCATTAAAATACAAATTAGAGCAAATGAGTTTACTAGAAATTTACTGTATGTTTCACCAAACAATTACAGAATTCACATTTTTCTCAAGTGCTCCTAGCAAATTCTCAAGTAAAGACCCTAAGTTGAGAAACAAAACAAGTGTCAACAAATTTATGAAGATTGAAATCATACCAAGCATCTTCTCTGATCATAATGATATAAAACCAGTAATCAACCATAAAAAGAAAGACAGAAAACTCCAAAATATGTGGAAGTTAAACAACATGCATCTGAATGACTGTTGAGTAAAGAAGAAATCAAAGGATAAATTAAAAACTACTTGGAGACAAATGAGAATGAAGGCAGTAGCTACTGAAAATTAAGGTATGCAGCAAAAGCAGTACTAAAAGGAACTTAATAGCAATCCAGGCCTACCTTAAGAAACAAGAAAAATCACAAATTAACAATCTAATCTTGCACCAAAAGCAGCAAGAACAATTGAAGCCAAAAGCCAGTAGTAGAAGAAAAATTGTAAAATTCAAGTAGAAATAAATGAAATAAAAATAAAAAAGACAATTCAGAAGATCAATGAAACCAAAAGTAACTGTTTGAAAAAATAAACAGAATTGGCAAATGATTGGCTAGGCTCACTAAAAGAGAGAAAACCCTAACACCTAGAATCAGAAATTAAAGGGAAGAAGTTATAATGGATACCTCAGAAAAACAAAGCATCACAAAGACTGCTATGAACAGCTATATGCCAATAAACTGGAACCTTCAAGAATATGGACAGATTTTTACAAACATATGGTCTGCCAAGACTGAATTGGGAAGAAAGTTAAAATCTGAACAGACCTATCACAAGCAAGGAAATTGATTAAGTAATAAAAATTCTCCCCCAAAATAAAAGTCTATGACCAGATGGCTTTGCTAGTGGGCTTTACCAAATCCTCAGTGAAGAATTAATACCCATTTTCTCAAATTCTTACAAAGTTGAAGAATAGGAAACATTTCATGCATTTTCTATAAGCCAATATTATACTGATAACAAAAGCAGGTAAGCACATCACAAAGAAAAAAATCACAGACACATCTCTGATAAATATAGATGCAAAACTCCTCAACAAAATAATAAGAAACCAAATGCAACAATGCATCAAAATGATCATCCATCATAACCAAGTGGGATTTATCCTCAGGATGTAAGGATTGTTCAACATTTGCAAATTTATTAATGTCATACACCATATCAACAAAAGCAAGGAAAAACTTACGTGATCATATCAACAGACGCAGAAAAGTTATTTGACAAGATTCAGCATCCATTTATGATAAAAGTGCTACATAAAATTGAGATAAAAGGAACATACCTTAACATGATAAAGGCCATATATGATAAACACCTAGCCAACGTTATACTCAATGGCAAAAAACTGAAAATGTTTCCTCTAAATTCAAGAATGGGACAAGGTTGTTCACTTTCACAACTGCTGTTTAACATCATGCTGAAAGTCTTAGCTAGATCAATGAGTTAAGAAGAAACAAAAAGAATCTAAATGGTAAAAGAAATAAAATTACCTCTATTTGCAAATGACAGAATGTATACATAGAAAATCCTAAAGACTCCACACACACAAAAAAACAGCCTTCTAGAATTAGTGATTATGGTAAAGTGACGGGCTACAAAATTAATATACAGAAATATGTAGCATTTTTATATGCAAACAATGATAGAAGATAATGAAATCAAGAAAATTATTCTATTTACTACACTAATAGAAACAAAAATAATTAGATATCTTGAAAAATACTTAGCAAAGGAGGTTAATGACCTATACAAGGAAAACTATAAGACTTAGTTTAAGTAAATAGAGGAAGATACAAAGAGATGGAAAAATAGTCCATGGTCAGTGGTATAGAACTGAATCACAACAAATTTGCTCACATGTATCATCAGTTAATTTATGGCAAAGGAACCAAGAGCATATAGTGGAGAAAGGAAAGTCTTCCACGAATGGTGTTGGAAAACTTGGACAGTCCCATGCAAAAGACTGAATCTAGGCCATTTTCTAACATCATACACAAAAATTAGCTCAAAATGGGTTAAAAACTTGGATATAAATCCAGAAACCATAAACACTTAGAAGAAAACAACAGCAATACATTCTATAGCATCAGTCTTAAAGGGGTTTTTGGAGACTCAACTACAGCAGCAAAATAAACAAATGGGACTACATCAAACTAAGCTTGTGCACAGAGAAAGAAGGAAATTATCACCAAAACAAAAAGACAACCTACTGACTAGAAGAGGATATCTGCATTGTCATATATCTTACAAGTGCTTAATATTCAAAATATATAAATAACTCCTAAAACTCAAAAACAAAAACAAACAACCCAATGAAAAATGGGCCTAGGATTTAGTAGTCATTTCTCCAAAGAACACATACAGATGGCAAATGGGGGCATGTGAAAAGATGTTCCTCCTCTCTTATTAGAGAAATGCATATCAAAACAGTAGTGAGATATCATTTCACCTCTATGAGAATGGCTATTATCCCAAAGTCTGGAAACAACAAGTGTTGGCAAGGATATAGGGAAAACAAGAACACTTTTACACTCTTGGGAGTGTAAACTGATGTAAACTTTATAGAAAGCAGTGTGAAGACTCCTCAAAAACTTGAGAAGAGAAATTCCATATGATCCTATCATCCCACTTTTAGAGATTTATGAAAAAACACACAAAGCACTAAATTACTAAAATATATGCCCCCCTCATGTTTATTGCAGCAGTATTTATAACAGAAAATGATTAGAAACTACCTATGTGCCCATCGTCAGATGAATGAAGAAGTGGTATAAAAATTGAAATCTTGCCCTTTGCAACAACATGGTTGGAATAAGAAGGGATTATGATAAGTGAAATAAGTCATAAGGAACAAGAGAAATACCAGATGGTCTTATAAATATGTGGAATATAAAGAAACAAAGCAAAGGAACAGACAAAACAAAAACCACTCCTTGGACATTGACAATAGAACTGAGTTTACCAACAGGGAAGGTGGGTGAGAGCAAATGCTGATGGGGGTGAAATGGACAGTAGTGGAGGACTTTTGGTAATTTGTTGTAGATGTGGTGTGCTGTCATATATTTGATGTATGGTAAACCTGCACATATGGGCTTGTCCTTACAAAAGGATATTTTCTTAAATAAAATTTACCTTAATAAATATTTTATGTTTATAGTTTTAACTCTTATGTTCAGGTCTTTGATCCATTTTGAGTTAATATCTGTACATGATATAAGATAAAAATCCAGCCTCATTATTTTGTATGTGGATAACCAGTTTTCCCAGCACCATTTGTTGAAGACACTCTTTCGCCATTGAATAATCTTGGCATCTGTATAAAAAAGTCAATTGACCATAATATGAGATTATTTCTGGATTATTGAGTCTTTTCATTTATCTATGTGTATGTATATCTTTATGCCACACTCACTGATTACTGTAGCCTGATAATAACTTTTGAAATTGGAAAGCATGAGTCCTCCAACTTTGTCCTTTTTCAAGTTGTTTTATGTTTGTTTTTGTTTTTCTACTTGGGAACCTTTACAATTCCATATGAATTAGAGCATCTACTTTTCAATTTCTGTAAAAAAATTATGGGATTTTTATAGAGAAGAATGCTTGGAATCTGAATATCCTTTTTCAGGAGTATTGCTATTAAACAATATTAAATCTTCCAGTACATGAATACATGATGTCTTTCAATTTATTTAGTTCTTCTTTAATTTCTTTCAGTAATGTTTTACAGTTTTTAGTGTACAAATGTTGCTTTTATTTGTTTTATTAAAATGAGTCTTAAGTATGTTATCCTTTCTGATGTTATTGTAAATTCATTTTCTTTATTTATTTTTAGGTTATTCATTACTAGTACACATAAATTCAGTGTTTTCTTGAAGATAAATATCTCAAACTTTTTCTGGACTCCCTCGATGCCAATATTGTCATCTGTAATTTCATCTGTGTTAGGAAAATTGACAAGTGGTAAAAAAAAATCCTATAAAGATATACCAGCTCATCTGAATATACCATGCCTTTTGATCTTTGTAATACCTAATCATTCTCTGTCAATAAACAACCAGTATTCTACAGCAAATTACCTGGATGGGAAGGTTATTGTCTATCTAGATGACATTCTCAACTATCCCTTTTTGGGTAACTGGTATGTAAGGTACTATTTTAAAAACTCAGAAGTTTAATTCTTGAGTGAAGATTTATTCAGCCATGATGTCAGGGGATAAGTGACATGAATCAACCATCCTAGACTTACACTCGCCTAAAACAATTGTGTCATTCTGTGGAATTTCTGGAATATTAGCAAAGGGTCAATACTAACTTTTACACCATGACTGCATAGATAACCAGAC